>JACBKR010001242.1:0-45028 GCA_014218235.1 Colocasia esculenta
GAAACTCATATCTGGAAGGAAAAATTGATCAATATGGGAATTCTTTGGGCGAGCAAATAGGTGTCACAACGAGCCTATGGTTCAAGTCCAGAATCCAAGCTCTATATCCAAAGATATGTGAATATTATCATCATCCACTGGGCTATGGACGATACAGAGTCAAAGCCGAAATGGAGCAATTCAAAATTGATCTTTTTCATACATAATTAGAATATCAAAAGAAGCTGCGACAAAGCCAATCTCCCAGCAAGCAGAGGAGTTCGTGATCATTATCACCAACTCCCATCTTCAATTATTGAAGAAGCAATTAATGCACCTTGTGAATGGGTCACTGTCGGCCCTCAAAATCAGCCAGTTCCAAAAGAGTCAACAACTCTACAGTAAGAGGCGGCTCCAACAAGAGAAGCATCTCCAAATCATCTTCAGAGCAGAAAGTCATAAGCTCACTTAAAGCTCCTCAGGTATGAAATAAAAATATATACACACACACACCATATATATATATATATAAAACAAAGAAGAATAAAATAATAATAATAAAAGAAGAATGAAAAAGAAAAAGAACAAATGTAGCGTGATGCTGCTGCTGAGGTACCTCAAATATCAACTAAAAAAAAAATCAATCAAAATTGAAGAATCAAATTACATATTAACTCACCAATTTACAATATGATGTCCAAACCTCAACAAAAGAAGCTATAAATCTCTCAAGTGATAATACCAACAGGCTGAAGGTAAGCCAACAATGCTGACATATCAACGTCGGCCAGCAAATAATTCAAATCACCGTCGCAAGAAAGGGCATGGCAAGAGCAAAAAGTTGCATCTAATTTTCAAGAAGCCCGATATCACAAAATCAAGCAAAAGTCATTATCATTTCGGCGAGGAGTCAAAGCCTCTGCCTGAAGCCGAAATATGGGCGGATTCTTATGTCTTCAACCTTCAGATGAAGAAGAAGAGCTGTCCAATATGCCTCCTCATACAAAAGAAAAGAGCCAAAGTCCCCATGCCTCTCAAATGAGCCGGACAACGCTCCTCTCTTTTCAAATGGAAGGATGTTGATTCCTCTCTCTCAAAAGAAATCTATCAAGCCAAAGAAGCCATCTGAGTCCTCGATAAAGGGATCTCCTCATCGAACCGATACGCATCAAGGCCGATGACAAAATCTTTCGGCAACTCAAATCACTCCCCGTACATCACTGTCTGGGAGGTAATTGCTTGGAGCCAAGACCTGAGAGAAAACTCTTGTCAAAGTACTCCAAGAATCAAAAATATATGAAGCTCATAGGGCTGATTTCCAAGCTAAATATATAAGCATTGGCAGCAAATGTGTGACGGACGGGGTATTTATGCCATTAAGGCTCCATATCCAGATCTGCCTCCCGCGAACGGACCGAAGTCTCGCAAGGGATATCTCACACACGTGTCCAGGAAGAGTATAAAAGACAAACCACAAGAATATAAGACACAAGAAAGTACATGTGTTATATCTGTTCATAAATTTGTACAACTGTCCCATTACATTAATACATGTCCAATTAAAAGAGTACAACTACCTGGGGCATACCCGAGGGAGCACAAGCTCACACAACACTAACTACTACACTACTGCTGGTGGTACAAGTCCGGCACAACGCTGCTACGAGCCAAACACTCGGAAAGCCCTGAAAAGAAATGTAGGGGAGTGAGCCTCAACAAGTCACTGGCTCAGTAGGGGCTACCAAAAACAACACTGTAACCACAGACACCTCAACCCAATGGGTCTCACTAGCAACACCAATAGCCAAACCATTTCATGCTCACATCATAACAATAAATATAATTAAACATAATCATGATAATAAACATAAAGTCCTTGGAAGGACAGTAGGACTACAAGACTAATATAATATAATTAGTCAGCCCAACTACTAAAGTGCCTAAACCACAGTCTCACTGGCACACTGCTACAACAACTAGTTGCCTAAACTATAAGCCACACAGGCAAGTCATTGCCTAGGCTACAAGCTTCGCAGGCAAACCTCAAACACTTGAGTAACAGGACTGCTAACAAAGAGCTGGTCTTTTATACTCCAAACCACACTACATCGGAAACTACGTACAAGGTAACGGAACTGGCTACCACGAAGCCAATTCAAACACACTAAAACTATAATTGGAATCATACCCAAGAAGAGTAAACTTAACAAGTGGAAGGTCTCACACGGCCTCCACGGAGCACAGCTCTACTAAACCACAATATGCCTAGGCCACAAGCCTCATCGGCAAATTACCACAAAGGTAACATGATTAATAATCACAAACTAATCCACAATAAATTATATACAAAGATCTACTTAAAACGGATAAGATGCAACAAGTGGCAGGTCAAACCACAAGACCTCCACAACACACAAGTACCCGGAAAGGTTGGTACACAATGTACCACCACAAAACTACAAAGTAACCCACAAAGGGAACAAGTACCTGCTACTCTGAGGTACCACAACACAAAACCCAAACTAGGGTACAAGAAGGTGGTAAACACCACACTGAACCACAAATATATTATACCTTTATTTAGGCACAATATACAGGTGAAACCTTAATCGACGAGTCACACAAACCACAACTCAGTCACAACTGTGCCAACACCAGGGCACACCTCGAACTGGTCAAACCTCGAACACGAGTCACAAACTCACGTACTACAGCTAGTGGCAAAGCACGAGTCAAGCCACAGCCAGAGCTGACAAAGCACGAGTCCACGAAGAACGACGTCACCAAAACCACAAATAGAGCTAACTAAGCACGAGTCAGAAAGAACAGTGCCACCACACGGGAACGGACTACTAGCTGATCAGGACAGTATCCAACTCGGACAACACAACACAAGAATAACCTCTCAGCCTCGCAGTCACAAACGAAAGGTCCAATTGCCGCTCCACGAGAACAAGTCAAACAACTGTGGAGACCAACCAACACCACACCTGCAGACACACAACTGCAGGCCCATGCCTGGCACCTCTAGAGTCTCTGACCGGAGCACCCTAAAGTGAGGCACTGGAAAATAGGACTAGCTGGGGACCAGTGTCGACTACTGGTGTCCGTACCCCCAACTACGAGCGCGCTACAAGTGAATACACACCCACAAACACAAGCCGCTGCCCTACTGTCATCTTTCCCTCAGTCGGACGTACAACTCAAGCACAGGAGTGAGGGTGTCCAGGAAGACGACACAGACCTCAACAGTACAACACAAGTACCGGGACAAAACCCCGAGCACAAAAAACGCACGTGCCTGGCTCACAAAGAACCTGAGGTACCCGACTAGAGAGGCATTCCGGAATAGGCGCCGGACCACCACACTCGGCTAGCACAAACCACGATACTACACATATAGCCTTTACTTATAATTCACAATATACAAGTGTTAGGATTAGCTTAACATCGGTCACCGTGTGACCCCAAAGCTATCCCACACCAACACATAACTGAACACAAACTTGCCTATCATTGGTCACCTCATGACCTCCGTGGGAACACACACACCACTTAATACATAAATCAATATAGTATTATTCGAAAGACAACAACGAACCAGGGCTAGGTCCTCATAGACCTTCACTGCCCAAACACCACAAAGTCATGGCTAGGCTCACACAGGAACCTCACTGCCCAGTTACTACGACAAATCATAAGAATTACATTACGACAAAGTGTGTAGTATGCACACACCCAAACCACGTAAACAGCACATGTATAATACACTCTGGTTGGTGTACCACACGTCAGTCACGTAAACCACATGTCCAACACATGGACAACAAACTCACATAATTAAACCACTACGTACATCACACATCATTCACGTAAAACATGCCCATTACATGAGCAGTATGCTCCAAAAGCATAACGAGTGTACTGGCTCACACCGGTCATCGCCATGCACACACAAACACGCAATATTCATAACCAGAAGAGCTACGTAAACCACACTGCATGGATACATGCACAAGTTGGCGGCAACATCGACTGCCGCTTATAAGAAGTAGACGGCAAGCGATCTAGCCGTCTATATCCCGGCTGATGAACCAGGAGTCAATCGATGTTGACGCTAAGCTCTTCAACCCCAGTTCCTGCAGAAACCCTAAACTGATTCTACAGGTTTCCCAACCGATTAAACCACGGGAAAATATACTGAAACAGTTCTTTTAACATGCATGAATCCTAAACAACCCAATACAGCATGCTTCGTTCGCTAAATTACTCAAACCACCCATTAACCCCGCATAGTGCAACTTAATCCGAAAATGCGTTAACATGCTGATTCAAGTGATTACGTCATGTTTTAATGTTTCAACGGAGCTAACAGGGTTCGTCCTACCTCAGAACACGCTCAAACCTCCCGCAATCTCCTGGTTCACACCGAACCCTCCACGAGCTCCCACGGGAATCACGCCTCGCACCGGCGTTTCCTCGCGCGATTCGTCACCGCCACACTTCCACGGTCCTCCAAGCACCCTTCAGTACCTGTTGGAAGCTCTAGAAACACTGGAATGTGAAGCTGGGGCAAGAGGGAGAGAGAACCAGGGGAAGAACCTGCCCTCGGGTGACCCTATAACCTGCGGAATTCTCAGGTTGGCGTCAACCTCTCTACCGCCAAAGACAACCGCCACACTAAAATCCACATCTAATGCCGCCAAGATCATGCAGTCAACGGCCATACCTGGACGGCAACAAGTCAACGACCACCCCTGGCCGCCAACTCCTACTCAACTGCAGCAGGTCCTATTTCATTTCGGAACCTAACCTGCACCACACCTACACACACCACGCGACTACACCACACTGGCCTTACCACAGCCATCACAACCACAACACACACGATCCAAAAAGGATCCAAAAATAAGCGACGTTACATTATTATCACCTAAAAAGAAATGTCGTCCTCGACATATAAAACAAACCACAATAAACCAAATTATCACGTAAAAACAATAAAGCCGAACATAGAACAAGTAGGATACTCTTTCTTTGCTTCAGCCTTTCAATTTATCAGTTCATTTCCATCCTTGCCTTACTCCTTTCTTTTCTTTCAATTCATTTCACAATTACTCTGTTCTGTCAATTCCATTGCCTTCTTTACCTTTCAACCGTAGGCGATCTTACATTGCCAATGGTACTTTATCTCCTTGGACTGAATCTGCTTCACAATTTCTGGGCTGTGTTTGCAACATTTCTTTCGAGACCGCTTTTTCTTTCTCAAATATCTTACACTGTAATACTCTTTCATGCCACCATTTTCTTTTTTCCATTTATCACTGCTTGCTGTTATCCTGCCTCATCTGCATTTATATTCACAACTGACACTTCTTCAAAGAAAATCAATCACCATATTTGAATTTCCTGTTCTTTCATATTATTCTGCTCATACTTTAAAGCCAATCTCTGATTAAAAACCATAATAAACTATGTTCCTTTATTCCACTGCGCAAAACTTTACACTTTCTCTTTATTCAAGCAAACTTAAACATCTCTGAATATTAAATCTTTCTTTGCTTCCGCTTCCGCTGCGCTACTCTGATCACACTGAACACTTTTGCAAAATATTCACAATTTCTGCTCACAGTATTACTTTCAATTACTTTCTTCTGATTTCAACTGCTTTTCAAATCATCTCATTCAATTAATTCATGCTGAAGAAATTACTGTAATTTCTGACCTGTCAAATTGCTATTAACATGCTTTACTCTTCATATACCTTTCCTGCTTTACTGACATTCTCTGGCTAATCTCATAATTCTGGGGCATAAACTTTCCAAATATTCTTAATCAATATGCTCCAGCATGAAACTCTGGAATATCTTAATAACAATTACTTTCTGCTCAATTAAATCATTTCTTTGCACCAATATGCAAACTTTAACTGACATTTCCTGACTCATCTGACTTTATTCACTTCATCATTTGCTAAATTCTTCCTTTCTTTAATCCATATCTTTCTGCAAAATCCCTTTCTTTTTCATTAAATGTTCTTCTGAAATATTTCTCATAATCTGCCATTCATCAACCAAATATTCCTCTTGTGCAATTTTCACAGATTCTTATTGCACACTAATCCTTATTTTCTCTCTTTCTTTATTCAACTGATCATTTCTATACATATTTATACCAATCTTCATATCGCACTTCTGTTACCATCATTATTCATAACAACACTTTTCTCAGATTTCTGATCTCAGGCATATTTAATCTATCTGCCATAAATCACTGCTTTTTGTACTAATATCTCTTTTAAAGCTGATCTGCCTTTCTTGATCATATCAAACTCTTCATAACTCTAATCACATTCTTATCCACACTGTTTCTTAATATCATCTGACTCAGATCTCTGATGCCACATTACATTTGCTGAGATTCTCTACTGCAACTTATCACACACACACTGACCTGATCCTTATCACCTTGTTACCATACACCTGTCTCTGCCAACTTTCTATCTCATTATAACTTACTTACTGAATTCCATATCCAAACTTGCTAATTTCTTCAATTCCTTAACTGCAAATCTTTAACAACTAAACTGATCTATCACAGAAATACTCTATGCTTGTTTCTGCTAATTCTGCACTTTACTAACATATAACGAGTATATCCTTCTCAAAGCACTACTTTACCTTTCTCTTCTAATCTCTGCAACTGAAACTTTTAAATACTATACTTTAACTGCTTTAACTGCACTAGTGTCAGGATGCTACCACACAACTATGCCACTATCCACATTGTGGCACAACAACTGCTCACAATTGCCAATCTGACAAACAGAAACATACGGTTTACGTGCCAAAAGCTCACGTAAAAACTACTTATATCACATAAAATCGCAGACTCACTACCAGCAGTGGACATTAATCCATGTATGGGACATTATACTTTCAATGTCTTTCATTCTAACTGGACATTGTTCTGATACCAACTATGACGGACCGGGGATTTATGCCCATTAAGGCTCCATATCCAGATCCGCCTCCCGCGAACGGACCGAAGTCTCGCAAGGGATATCTCACACACGTGTCCAGGAAGAGTATAAAAGACAAAACAAGAATATAAGACACAAGAAAGTACATGTGCTCATATCTGTTCATAAATTTGCACAACTGTCCATTACATTAATACATGTCCAATTAAAAGAGTACAACTACCTGGGGCATACCCGAGGGAGCACAAGCTCACACAACACTAACTACTACACTACTGCTGGTGGTACAAGTCCGGCACAACGCTGCTACGAGCCAAACACTCGGCAAGCCTTGAAAAGAACTGTAGGTGAGTGAGCCTCAACAAGTCACTGGCTCAGTAGGGGCTACCCAAAAACAACACTGTAACCACAGACACCTCAACCCAATGGGTCTCACTAGCAACACTAATAGCCAAACCATTTCATGCTCACATCATAACAATAAATTAAAACATAATCATGATAATAAACATAAAGTCCTCGGAAGGACAGTAGAACTACAAGACTAATATAATATAATAGTCAACCCAACTACTAAAGTGCCTAAACCACAATCTCACTGGCACACTACAAACAACTAGTTGCCTAAACTATAAGCCACACATGCAAGTCATTGCCTAGGCTGCAAGCTTCACAGGCAAACCTCAACACTTGAGTAACAGGACTGCTAACAAAGAGATGGTCCTTTATACTCCAAACCACACTACATCGGAAACTACTTACAAGGTAACGGAACTGGCTACCACGAAGCCAATTCATAACACACTAAAACTATAATTGGAATCATACCCAAGAAGAGTAAAACTCAACAAGTGGAAGGTCTCACACGGCCTCCATGGAGCACAGCTCTACTAAACCACAATATGCCTGGCACAAGCCTCATCGGCAAATTACCCACAAAGGTAACATGATTAATAATCACAAACTAATCCACAATAAATTATATACAAAGATGTACTTAAAACGGATAAGATGCAACAAGTGGCAGGTTAAACCACAAGACCTCCACAACACACAAGTACCCGGAAAGGTTGGTACACAATGTACCACCACAAAACTACAAAGTAAACCACGAAGGGAACAAGTACCTGCTACTCTGAGGTACCACAACACAAAACCCAAACTAGGGTACAAGAAGGTGGTAAACACCACACTGAACCACAATATATATACCTTTATTTAGGCACAATATTACAGGTGAAACCTTAATCGACGAGTCACACAAACCACAACTCAGTCACAACTGTGCCAACACCAGGGCACACCTCGAACTGGTCAAACCTCGACCACGAGTCACAAACTCACGAAAACAGCTAGTGGCAAAGCACGAGTCAAGCCACAGCCAGAGCTGACAAAGCACGAGTCACGAAGAACGACGTCACCACAACCACAAATAGAGCTAACTAAGCACGAGTCAGAAAGAACAGCGCCACCCACCAGGAACGGACTACTAGCTGATCAGGCCAGTATCCAACCCGGAAAACACAACACAAGAACAACCTCCCAGCCTCGCAGTCATGGACGAAAGGTCCAACTGCCGCTCCACGAGAACAAGTCAAACAACTGTGGAGACCAACCAACACCACACTTGCAGACACACAACTGCAGGCCGATGCCTGGCACCTCTAGAGTCTCTGGCTGGAGCACCCTAAAGTGAGGCACTGGAAAACATGACTAGCTGGGGACCAGTGTCAACTACTGGTGTCCGTACCCCCAACTACGAGCGCGCTACAAGTGACTACACACCCACAAACACAAGCCGCTGCCCTACTGTCATCTTTCCCTCAGTCGGACGTACAACTCAAGCACAGGAGTGAGGGTGTCCAGGAAGACGACACAGACCTCAACAGTACAACACAAGTACCGGGACAAAACCCCGAGCACAAAAAACGCACGTGCCTGGCTCACAAAGAACCTGAGGTACCCGACTAGAGAGGCATTCCGGAATAGGCGCCGGACCACCACACTCGGCTAGCACAAACCACGATACTTACACATATAGCCTTTACTTATAATTCACAATATACAAGTGTTAGGATTAGCTTAACATCGGTCACCGTGTGACCCCAAAGCTATCCCACACCAACACATAACTGAACCACAAACTTGCCTATCATTGGTCACCTCATGACCTCCGTGGGAACACACACACCACTTAATACATAAATCAATATAGTATTATTCGAAAGACAACAACGAACCAGGGCTAGGTCCTCATATGACCTTCACTGCCCAAACACCACAAAGTCATGGCTAGGCTCACACAGGAACCTCACTGCCCAGTTACTACGACAAATCATAAGAATTACATTACGACAAAGTGTGTAGTATGCACACACCCAAACCACGTAAACAGCACGTGTATGATACACTCTGGTTGGTGTACCACACGTCAGTCACGTAAACCACATGTCCAACACATGGACAAAACTCACATAATTAAACCACTACGTACATCACACATCATTCACGTAAAACATGCCCATTACATGAGCAGTATGCTCCAAAAGCATAACAAGTGTACTGGCTCACACACGGTCATCGCCATGCACACACAAACACGCATATTCATAACCAGAAGAGCTACGTAAACCACACTGCATGGATACATGCACAAGTTGGCGGCAACATCGACTGCCGCTTATAAGAAGTAGACGGCAAGCGATCTAGCCGTCTATATCCCGGCTGATGAACCGGAGTCAATCGATGTTGACGCTAAGCTCTTCAACCCCAGTTCCTGCAGAAACCCTAAACTGATCTACAGGTTTCCCAACCGATTAAACCACGGGAAAATATACTGAAACAGTTCTTTTAACATGCATGAATCCTAAACAACCCAATACAGCATGCTTCGTTCGCTAAATTACTCAAACCACCCATTAACCCCGCATAGTGCAACTTATCCGAAAATGCTTACATGCTGATTCAAGTGATTACGTCATGTTTTAATGTTTCAACGAGCTAACAGGGTTCGTCCCCTACCTCAGAACACGCTCAACCTCCCGCAATCTCTTGGTTCACACCGAACCCTCCACGAGCTCCCACGGAATCACGCCTCGCACCGGTGTTTCCTCGCGCGATTCATCACCGCCACACGTTCCACGATCCTCCAAGCACCCTTCAGTACCTGTTGGAAGCTCTAGAAACACTCGAACGTGAAGCTGGGGCAAGAGGGAGAGAGAACCAGGGGAAGAACCTGCCCTCGGGTGACCCTATAACCTGTAGAATTCTCAGGTTGGCGTCAACCCCTCTGCCGCCAAAGACAACCGCCACACTAAACATCCACATCTAATGCCGCCAAGATCATGCAGTCAACGGCCAATTACCTGGACGCCAACAAGTCAACGACCACCCTGGCCGCCAACTCCTACTCAACTGCAGTAGGTCCTATTTCATTTCGGGACCTAACCTGCACCACACCTATACACACCACGCGACTACACCACACTGGCCTTACAACAGCCATCACAACCAACACACACGATCCAAAAGGATCCAAAATAAGCGACGTTACATTATTATCACCTAAAAGAAATGTTGTCCTCGACATATAAAACAAACCTAATAAACCAAATTATCACCTAAAATAAATAAAGCCGAACACAGAACAAGTAGGACTCTTTCTTTGCTTCAGCCTTTAATTTATCAGTTCATTTCCATCCTTGCCTTACTCCTTTCTTTTCTTTCAATTCATTTCACAATTACTCTATTCTGTGGATTCCATTGCCTTTCTTTACCTTTCACCGTAGGCGACTTACCTTGCCAATGGTGCTTTATCTCCTTGGACTGAATCTGCTTCCACATTTCTGGGCTGTGTTTGCAACATTTCTTTCGAGACCGCTTTTTCTTTCTCTTATCTTACACTGTAATACTCTTTCATGCCACATTTTCTTTTTTTCATTTATCACTGCTTGCTGTTATCCTGCCTCATCTGCATTTATATTCACAACTGACACTTCTTCAAAGAAAATCAATCACCATATTTAATTTCCTGTTCTTTCATATTATTCTGCTCATACTGCTTAAAGCCAATCTCTGATTAAAAACCATAATAAACTATGTTCCTTTATTCCACTGCGCAAAACTTTACACTTTCTCTTTATTCAAGCAAACTTAAACAATCTCTGAATATTAAATCTTTCTTTGCTTCCGCTTCCGCTGCGCTACTCTGATCACACTGAACACTTTTGCAAAATATTCCACAATTTCTGCTCACAGTATTACTTTCATTACTTTCTTCTGATTTCAACTGCTTTTCAAATCATCCCATTCAATTAATTCATGCTGAAGAAATTACTGTAATTTCTGTCAAATTGCTATTAACATGCTTTCCCTTCATATAACTTTCCTGCTTTACTGACATTCTCTGGCTAATCTCATAATTTTGGGCATAAACTTTTCAAATATTCTAATCAATATGCTCCAGCATGAAACTCTGGAATATCTTAATAACAATTCCTTTCTGCTCAATTAAATCATTCTTTGCACCAATATGTAAACTTTAACTGACATTTCTGACTCATCTGACTTTATTCACTTCATCATTTGCTAAATCTTCCTTTCTTTAATCCATATCTTTTCTGCAAAATACCTTTCTTATTTCATTAATGTTCTTTCTGAAATATTTCTCATAATCTGCCATTCATCAACCAAATATTCCTCTTGTGCAATTTTTAAGATTCTTATTACACACTAATCCTTCTTTTCTCTCTTTCTTTATTCAACTGATCATTTCTATACATATTTATACCAATCTTCATATCGCACTTATGTTACCATCATTATTCATAACAACACTTTTCTCAGATTTCTGATCTCAGGCATATTTAATCTATCTGCCATAAATCACTGCTCTTTTATGTACTAATCCTCTTTTAAAGCTGATCTACCTTTCTTGATCATATCAAACTCTTCATAACTCTAATCACATTCTTATCCACACTGTTTAATATCATCTGACTCAGATCTCTGATGCCACATTACATTTGCTGAGATTCTCTACTGCAACTTATCACACACCACTGACCTGATCCTTATCACCTTGTTACCATACACCTGTCTCTGCCAACTTTCTATCTCATTATAACTTACTTACTGAATTCCATATCCAAACTTGCTAATCTTTTCAATTCCTTTAACTGCAAATCTTTAACAACCAAACTGATCTATCACAGAAATACTCTATGCTTGTTTCTGCTAATTCTGCACTTTACTAACATATAACGGGTATATCCTTCTCAAAGCACTACTTTACCTTTCTCTTCTAATCTCTGCAACTGAAAACTTTTAAATACTATACTTTAACTGCTTTAACTGCACTAGTGCAGGATGCTACCACACAACTTATGCCACTATCCACATTGTGGCACAACAACTGCTCACAATTGCCAATCTGACAAACAGAAACATACGGTTTACGTGCCAAAAGCTCACGTAAAAACTACTTTATATCACATAAAATCGCAGACTCACTACCAGCAGTGGACATTAATCCATGTATTGGGACATTATACTTTCAATGTCTTTTCATATTCTAACTAGACATTGCTCTGATACCAACTGTGACGGACCGGGGTATTATGCTCATTAAGGCTCCATATCCAGATCCGCCTCCCGTGAACGGACCGAAGTCTCGCAAGGGATATCTCACACACGTGTCCAGGAAGAGTATAAAAGACAAACCACAAGAATATAAGACACAAGAAAGTACATGTGCTCATATCTGTTCATAAATTTTGCAAACTGTCCCATTACATTAATACATGTCTAATTAAAAGAGTACAACTACCTGGGGCATACCCCGAGGGAGCACAAGCTCACCACACTAACTACTACACTACTGCTGGTGGTACAAGTCCGGCACAACGCTGCTACGAGCCAAACACTCGGCAAGCCTTGAAAAGAACTGTAGGTGAGTGAGCCTCAACAAGTCACTGGCTCAGTAGGGGCTACCAAAAACAACACTGTAACCACAGACACCTCAACCCCAATGGGTCTCACTAGCAACACTAATAGCCAAACCATTTCATGCTCACATCATAACAATAAATATAATTAAACATAATCATGATATAAACATAAAGTCCTCGGAAGGACAGTAGGACTACAAGACTAATATAATATATTAGTCAGCCCAACTACTAAAGTACCTAAACCACAATCTCACTGGCACACTGCTACAACAACTAGTTGCCTAAACTATAAGCCACACAGGCAAGTCATTGCTAGGCTGCAAGCTTCACAGGAAACCTCAAACACTTGAGTAACAGGACTGCTAACAAAGAGCTGGTCCTTTATACTCCAAACCACACTACATCGGAACTACTTACAAGGTAACACGAACTGCTACCACGAAGCCAATTCATAACACACTAAAACTATAATTGGAATCATACTCAAGAAGAGTAAAATCAGCAAGTGGAAGGTCTCACCGGCCTCCACGGAGCACAGCTCTACTAACCACAATATGCCTAGGCCACAAGCCTCATTGGAAAATTACCCACAAAGGTAACATGATTAATAATCACAAACTAATCCACAATAAATTATATACAAAGATGTACTTAAAACGGATAAGATGCAACAAGTGGCAGGTTAAACCACAAGACCTCCACAACACACAAGTACCCGGAAAGGTTGGTACACAATGTACCACCACAAAACTACAAAGTAACCCACGAAGGGAACAAGTACCTGTTACTCTGAGGTACCACAACACAAACACCCAAACTAGGGTACAAGAAGGTGGTAAACACCACACTGAATCACAAATATATTATACATTTATTTAGGCACAATATTACAGGTGAAACCTTAATCGACGAGTCACACAAACCACAACTCCGTCACAACTGTGCCAACACCAGGGCACACCTCGAACTGGTCAAACCTCGACCATGAGTCACAAACTCACGAACTACAGCTAGTGGAAAGCACGAGTCAAGCCACAGCCAGAGCTGCAAAGCACGAGTCACGAAGAACGACGTCACCACACCCCAAATAGAGCTAACTAAGCACGAGTCAGAAAGAACAGCGCCACCACATGGAACGGACTACTAGCTGATCAGGCCAGTATCCAACCCGGACAACACAACACAAGAACAACCTCTCAGCCTCGCAGTCATGGACGAAAGGTCCAACTGCCGCTCCACGAGAACAAGTCAACAACTGTGGAGACCAACCAACACCACACCTGCAGACACACAACTGCAGGCCCATGCTGGCACCTCTAGAGTCTCTGGCCGGAGCACCTAAAGTGAGACACTGGAAAACAGGACTAGCTGGGGACCAGTGTCGACTACGTGTCCGTACCCCCAACTACGAGCGCGCTACAAGTGACTACACACCCACAAACACAAGCCGTGCCCTACTGTCATCTTCCCTCAGTCGGACGTACAACTCAAGCACAGGAGTGAGGGTGTCCAGGAAGACGACACAGACCTCAACAGTACAACACAAGTACCGGGACAAAACCCCGAGCACAAAAACGCACGTGCCTGGCTCACAAAGAACCTGGGGTACCCGACTAGAGAGGCATTCGGAATAGGCGCCGGACCACCACACTCGGCTAGCACAAACCACGATACTTACACATATAGCCTTTACTTATAATTCACATATACAAGTGTTAGGATTAGCTTAACATCGGTCACCGTGTGACCCCAAAGCTATCCCACACCAACACATAACTGAACCACAAACTTGCCTATCATTGGTCACCTCATGACCTCCGTGGCAACACACACACACTTAATACATAAATCAATATAGTATTATTCGAAAGACAACAACGAACCAGGGCTAGGTCCTCATATGACCTTCACTGCCCAAGCACCACAAAGTCATGGCTAGGCTCACACAGGAACCTCACTGCCCAGTTACTACGACAAATCATAAGAATTACATTATGACAATGTGTGTAGTATGCACACACCCAAACCACGTAAACAACACGTGTATAATACACTCTGGTTGGTGTACCACACGTCAGTCAATAAACCACATGTCCAACACATGGACAACAAACTCACATAATTAAACCACTACGTACATCACATCATTCACGTAAAACATGCCCATTACATGAGCAGTATGCTCCAAAAGCATAACGAGTGTACTGGCTCACACCGGTCATCGCCATGCACACACAACACGCAATATTCATAACCAGAAGAGTTACGTAAACCACACTGCATGGATACATGCACAAGTGGCGGCAACATCGACTGCCGCTTATAAGAAGTAGACGGCAAGCGATCTAGCCGTCTATATCCCGACTGATGAACCTGGAGTCAATCGATGTTGACGCTAGCTCTTCAACCCCAGTTCCTGCAGAAACCCTAAACTGATTCTACAGGTTTCCCAACCGATTAAACCACGGGAAAAATTGAAACAGTTCTTTTAACATGCATGAATCCTAAACAACCCAATACAGCATGCTTCGTTCGCTAAATTACTCAAACCACCCATTAACCCCGCATGGTGCAACTTAATCCGAAAATGCATTAACATGCTGATTCAAGTGATTACGTCATGTTTTAATGTTTCAACGGAGCTAACAGGGTTCGTCCCCTACCTCAGAACACGCTCAAACCTCCCGCAATCTCCTGGTTCACACCGAACCCTCCACGAGCTCCCACGGGAATCACGCCTCGCACCGGTGTTTCCTCGCGCGATTCATCCCCGCCACACGTTCCACGATCCTCCAAGCACCCTTCAGTACCTGTTGGAAGCTCTAGAAACACTGGAACGTGAAGCTGGGGCAAGAGGGAGAGAGAACCAGGGGAAGAACCTGCCCTCGGGTGACCCTATAACCTGTAGAATTCTCAGTTGGCGTCAACCCCTCTGCCGCCAAAGACAACCGCCACACTAAACGTCCACATCTAATGCCGCCAAGATCATGCAGTCAACGGCCACTTACCTGGACGCCAACAAGTCAACGACCACCCCTGGCCGCAAACTCCTACTAAACTGCAGCAGGTCCTATTTCATTTCGGGACCTAACCTGCACCACACCTACACACACCACGCGACTACACCACACTGGCCTTACAACAGCCATCACAACCACAACACACACGATCCAAAAAGGATCCAAAAATAAGCGACGATACAAAATGTCACTTTCACAAGATAAGCACACGTTGCTATCCTCTCCATATCACAATCGTCCCTTATATATGAAGGGACAGGTCAACAATATTCAATTAAATCGGATCCTGGTCGATCTGGGGGCATCTACAAATATATTGCCCTATAAGCCATTGAATCTCTACATCTCATGCCTTATATGCAACAGGTAAAAGATGTACGATCACTGGGAAGCTTCACCACCAAGGTAGCCTTCTACATTATTGATGCTGATACAATATACAGAATATTGCTTGGGAGACCCTGGCTGTATGAAAATGGGGTCATCCCGTCAACTCTCCATCATGCATCAAATATGCAAAAGAAGGGAAGCAGTATACAGTCTTTTCCGATCAAGCCCCGTTTCGGGAAGATGAATGCCATTTGACTGATGCCCTTTTATATCTTGGAGGGCCAATTCCTCAACCCTTGCCCAGTCTAAAGGGAAGGGTAAACAAATTAAATGTTCAGATGAAGACAGTGAGACTGGCAAGCTTTTTGTGGTAAGCAAATGTTTTGCCAAATCACCTGCAAAGAATTCTCAAAGCAAAATAAACTCGCCCAGAGCAGTGGAGTGTCAACTATGAAGCTGACCTCATAAGGGAGTATTCCTCTATCTCCCAGTTGCATGCAAGTTTACCCTCCAGGCAAGATCAAAGTGTTCGACGATTGAAAACATTCGTCGTCAGGATGCTTTTGAACAAATCAAAGAATATCTTCTCACTCCGCCAGTGCTGGGGGCACCAGTTGCTGGGAAGCCTCTTATACTCTATATTTCAGCTATGAATGCTTCTTTGGGAGCTCTATTGGCACAAAACATTAAAAAGATAAAGAGCAAGCTTTATATTTCTTAGCAGAAAGCTATTGGTCCAGAACTCCGATATACTCCAATGGAAAAAGTGTGCCTAGCACTGATATTTGCCGTAAAGAAATTGAGGCATTATCTTCTGGCTCATGAAATTAAACTCATCTCCAAGTATGATCCAATCAAATATCTGCTAGGCAACTCATATTGTCAGGAAGACTCGCGAAATGGGCTCTGCTCCTCATGGAGTTTGATGTCACATACATCCCACAAGGGCAATCAAAGGGCAAGGCTTGGCCGAATTTTTGGCCGCACATCTAGTGCCAGAAGATTCCCCTTTATCTATAAACCTCCCAAAAGAAGAAACTCTTTCTCCTACAAGTGAAAATTCAATTCTCGAAGAGGTTGCCACAATTGAGCTACCCTCTTGGGAATTATATTTTGATAGAGCTCTCGAACTCTCCACTATACAGATGGCTCTACCAGCCCCTCTACTGGAGCAGGTATTGTCCTGGTCACCTCTCAAGAAGAATATTATATAACTCTTGTGTTCTCATGAAGCCGCTTACAATAATGAAGCTGAATATGAAGCTCTAATTATTGGGCTTCCGCTGGCTCTCAAAATAGGGGTCAAAATATACAAGAATGGTGACTCGTAATTGTCATTCGACAGGTATTGGCCAATATAAAGTCTGAAAACCATAATTGCTTCCATACTATACCACAGTCATGAAGCTCAAAGAAAATTCAACTTCTTCAACATATCCCATGTGCCAGAAGTGAAAATTCTCAGGCTGATGCTCTAGCCAAACTAGCTTCTACCATAAAATTGCCTCCCGAAGGGGAATTGGACATAAGTGTCCGTCACAGAAGACTCATGCCCGTATCCTTGACACTGAGTCTAATATCACAGTTGAGGAAGTATATAATACAGAGCTAGATGCAACAAATGAATCTGAAGATTGGCGCAAGCCGCTCATCAAAATCAAAAAAGGTTGGTTGCCACCTGATCAAGCACAGAAAATTCAGCTCTTACGCAGGGTCCCTCATATCATTAATAGCAGAACAACTATATAGGCTGGTCCATGAAAGAAAGGGCCAGTCCTCCTCAGATGCCTATCTTTCAAAGAAGCCATAACCATCATGAAAGTTCACTCCGGACTGTGTGGAGCACACCAGGCAGGAGAGAAAATGAAAGTCAATATCAAGCTAAAAGGCTTCTACTGGAACTACATTCAATCTGCCCGTACATGTCATCAATGTCAAGCATTTGGCCCTGTACCGAGGAAATCACCAAATATATACATCCCACAGCACCAACCTGGCCCCTTTGCCGAATGGGGGATGGATATTGTGGGACCATTCCCACCCTCATCTCAAGGCCACAATTCATATTGGCTGCTATAGATTCTTTCTCTCGGTGGGCTGAAGCTATCCCATTGAGGGAGGTAACCGGAAATTGGTCGCCAAATTTGTCAAGCAAAACATAATATACAGATTTGGAACTCCTCACATAATCATATCCGATAATGGGTCACAATTCCGCAATAAAATAATATATGCTTTAGCAGCTAAATTTCATATTGATTGGAGGACATCATCAATCTACAATCCACAAGCAAATGGGTTAGCAGAAGCCTTCATAAAACCTTATGCAAATTACTTGCCAAAATAGTCGCAGGCGAAAGCGGGAATGGGGAGAAAAAGTTCATGAAGCCTTATGGCTTACCGAACTGTATACAAAACCCCTACTGGATGTTCGCCTTATTCTTTGGTATATGGAGCCGAGGCAATGATACCCATAGAAATTGAAATGGCATCCTATCGGTGGCAATTCAAAATGAACTTCAAAGCCAAGATCAAAATCAAATAGAAAAAGACTTGAGGAGCTCTCCAACTTAGAAGGAAGGCGACTCGAAGCTTATAAATGTCTACAAGTATACCAAGCTAGAATGGTTCGTGCCTTTGATAAATTGGCAAGACCAAGAGCATTCAAGCAAGGAGACCTCGTCATGATCAAATGCAAAGAAGCAATGGCAGAAAGCCGAGTGGCAAATTACAACCCATTTGGCTGGGCCCATACATCATCACTTTGGCATACGAAGGAGGCGCATACATAAAGGTAATGTGCCATTTCCTCCCCTCAATTGAAAGCACCTGAAACTATACTATGCACCTGAACAGGAGTTTCTCAACCACCAAAGCAAAAGTCCAGCCACCCAAGGAGTCATAAAGCCAAAAAAGGTTAAAACATCGGGTAATCAAGTTTGCCATAGATGAGGGCAAAGGAATCAATTGCCGTCTGCCTGTTATGTAAATCGAGTCTTTGGGTCTTTCAATCCCTGTCAGGGCATAAAGTCAGCAACACTTTTTGTATAAACAATAATATAGATATGTAAATGAAAGTCAGGTAGTCATGTTACATATACCGCCCAAATGGGTTCCAAACCACAAAGTAAATTATATCAATTACCAAATCAAACCTATCCAGAAAGCCATCAAGCAGGCCATGTTCAAATCCAAAATCTAAATCCATAGCCAGCAAACCACAAAGGTAGGCTATATCAAACCAAATTATAACCATAGCCAAAAGCCCTCAAGGCAGGCCGTGTACCAAATCCAAAATACCAAAACCATAGCCAACAAACCACAAAGTAGGCTGTGTCAAAACCAACCATCACCATAGCCAACAAACCACAAAGGTAGGCTATGTCAAACCTATATCAAACCATGACCATAGCCAACAAGCCACAAAGGTAGACTATGTCAAAACCAGAATACCAACCAAGCCAACAAACCACAAAGGTAGGCTGTGTCAAACCAAATCATGACCATAGCCAACAAACCACAAGGTAGCTATGTCAAACCTATATCAAACCCTGACCATAGCCACAAACCACAAAGGTAGGCTATGTCAAAATCAGAATACCACAACCATAGCCAACAAACCACAAAGGTAGGCTGTGTCAAAACCACTCATAAAACCATAGCCAACAAACCAAAATGTCGGCTATGTCAAATCCAAAATATCATGACCATAGCCAACAAACACAAGGATAGCTATGTCAAATCCAAAACCAAAACCAGAACTAAATAACCTAAACCCCAAATCCAAACCTAAACTCCATACCAAAGTCCCACACAATACCCAAAGTCAAAAAAAAACGGGAAAGAAAAAGGGTTAAAATAAAGATAACCCGATGAACTTAAGTATACGATTCCCTGTATACTTAAGGGTAAAAAGATCAAAAAATCCACTGAGGTGAAAACCCGAGGGCGCTTCAGGCAAAAATGGATGACCCCTCAACGTGAAACCCGAAAAGGGCGCGTTGGAAAAAGCTAAAGGGGCCAGTCTTGGTGAAAACCCGAAAAGGCGCTAAGGCTGATAATGTGACAAAAAAAAGAAGAAAAAGAAAATAAAAAGGAGGATTTCTCAATCCTTCATTCATACATTCACAAAGTTACAAGTCACCACATTATAAAATTACAGAGGGTGACAGATACCGCATGCAGAATAGAAGGAGATCAAGACCAAACCCAATATACAAATATTGTGCTGTGAAACAAAGACAAGGCTTCTTCTCTCTCCAGCCATTCAAATCTGACTGCAAACCCCTTTATCCCGGCGCCAAGCCATTAAGGAGGGACGAAATTCAAATCCCAAGCCAAACAATAAACACCATTCCAGAGTCCATTCAAAAACCAGTCTAGGGCTAAATCATACCCAAATCTCATATCCATATCCAAACCCAAATCCAAAATACCACAAAGGTACCAACATACTCATATTCAACCCAAATCCACATCCAAATCCAAATTCCCAATCCGAATTTCCAATCATTGGCCAAATTCAATCTCAAACCACATCTGAAACATCACTCATTCCACAACCAACCTTTAGCCATTCAAATCGTCCAAGTCATCGAGCCCTCGACCAGCCTTTTTAAAAAAAAAAAAAAAAAAAAGAAGAGGGTTAAAAAAAATAGATACCCCAATGGACTTAAGAATACAACTACATTGTGTTCTTGAGGTAAAAAGATCAAAAAATCCGGTTGAAGTAAAACCCGAGAGGGCGCTTCAGGCAAAAATGGATACTCCTCGACGTGAAAACCCGAAAAGGGCCGTTAGAAAAAGTTAAAGGAGGCCATTTTCAGTGAAACCCGAAGGGGCATTGGGATTGGTAATATAAAAAAAAAATCATCAAAAACAAAGAAGAAAAAAAAAGAAATACAAAGAAGACACTCCTTGTTCTTCATTTTATAATTACAAAGTCACAGTCATTCTATACCAGATGGAAGGATGACAGCTATTATAGACAAGTCAGGTAAACAACCAAGATAACTAGCTTGGCGTATAAATATTATATGCGAAAGCAGAGGCAAGAGGGCTCTTTCTCTTCAGTCGCTCAGCTTCCTCCACCTTCAAGGACATCTTCTGGCGGAGGCCCCTCCATCTCTAGTGTGATAGCTTCCTCCTCTGTCAAATCATTAGCCTTATCTTCAGCGTCGTGACTCAAGATTTCTCTTCGACGAGTTCGCGCTCTACTTGGCGATATTCGCTTTCCTCTCGGCCATCCTCAGCTCCTGTGTCTTCCGACGCTTGCAACATCGGCAGCCTGAGAATCATGCTCGTCGCATCGCTGCCAAAGAGGATATGTCCCTCTCTAAAGCTGAAGCTGCCGTCATAAGGAGCCCCATTCTATTTTTGCATAACTCTGATATACTTTACTCCAAAATGTCTTCAACAAACTTCATCCAGCGGTCTTGAGGGATTCCCTGCGGGAGGCAGATATAGTGTATTCCTCCAGCTTGCCTGATGGCCTCGACTGGTGAGGATCTTCAGAGGCAAAAACTTCCCCCACTCCACCAACCAAGAAAGTTCCAAAACTATCATCACGGAAGCAAGAAGCTTGTGCTCCCCCGTAAGGCCACTCTAAACCATGCCCGGAGGGAGCCCCAATCTCCAATGATGGGGACTTACTATCATTCGAAGGAGACGCGTTGTTTGCTGAAAATACCAGCGGCCAAAGAATGACCAGTAAAAAAAAAACAGAGATCCTTAAAAAAAAAAGAAGAAGAGAGAAAAGAAATGATGATAAGTAAATGATAACATCAAGTCAGTACATTTCACCTGGCAAAAGGTTCCTGTCCCCCGCTTCCACCTCGGGACTCGGAGAGCGGGTTAAGTTACCCGACTCTGAATAAAGTCTTCGAGAAGGAGAAGGAAAGTCCGAAGGATGCGAGGTGAACTCTTCTCCATCGGACGGCGAGGCAGGCGACGCACGGTTGTGATCTACTTGTTGGGAATCTTCGCCATTACCTGCAGCTCCCCCTACTTGAAATGCGGCATACCCCGGAAGCTCAAAAAACGGGCTCCCCACATTGTCCCAAGGCGGGTAGTGAGGAACGACCGCGGGCATGGGACATAAGTCTGTGGTTGTCCACTCAAAAAGCTGAGCGACAAGATCTTTCCTATGAAGATGACACAAAAAAGGGGGGGGAAAGAAAAGGAGCAGAATTTAAAAAAAATCTACAAGATAGTTAAAAAAAAAGAGAGAGGAAAAAAGGAGGAGAGGAAAGCTTACCGATATCGGTAGTCGCCGCAGTGAGAGGCTCTTCAATAGGTACTGGGATATATACTTCCTCGGGAATTGAAGGGTATTGTCCCACCGAAGCCCCCAACTCAGAATATGTAAGGCCCGGGCCTTCGCCACGAAGCATTGTCATCCCAGGAAAACTAAATTGGGGTGGCACATCGTTGTTGTAGTCCTCATGCAAAGCACCGGCCGTTGCTTGTGAGGTACTCCCATATTCCTCTGCATAAGGGGAGGAGGGATCTGCAGGCCAAGAGCTCTGATCAGTTGGGCAATCCGGAATGGCATCCTCTTCGTCTGTGTTGTCACAAGAGGCGGGAAGAACTGCAGCCAAGAAAGAATATACATGCAGGGAAAGTAAGAGCCAGTAAAAAAAAGGGAAGGCGGCAAAGAATAAAAAATAAAATAGTGTACAAAAGGGTACCATTCGAAGGGGCACAGACCGCCTCCTTGCCCTTAGCAGCCTCCTTGTTTCTGAAAGAGGAGGAAGCCTCTCGACAGATTTCACTATTTCTGTCCCTGTTGCCCCTAAAAAGGGGTGCAGCTGGGAATTCGAGACAGAAATATTAGAAAGAAATGATAGAAAGAGAAGAAAAAGAAAGAAAAAAAAGAAGAAGAAAAAGATATACCTGATGAGCCTGATGGGGGTCCTGGCACCAGTTGGGAAAATTCGGCCGAACATATTTTCCCGGCCTTCTTCATGATATTTAAAACGTCTTGGAATGTCGCAGCATTCTCAAGACGGGGGATAAGCTCCAAAGCACCAATATGCCCGGTGGCATTTATGAGATGTCTCTCCCAGCGTGTCCAGCCTGGATGGCCAATACACTCCGGGGGCAGTCCTGCTGACAGAGGAGCTGATAAAGAGTGGCCGCAGTCGAACAACAAATGACTCCACCAACAATATTCAGAAGAGCCTCTACTGTCAGCTGAAGCCTTCTGTTGATAGAGTTCCATAAGTGCCAAAGGCGCCATCTCCCCTTGATAATAATATCTATCTGTGTCAGAATCAGTCTTGGGCGGCCCCTCGGACTTACGTCGCTCGACATATGAGCGGACGAAGCTCGAAAAATGCTTGTCAAGAAATTCCCCGCCAATCTGAATCAGGGGAAGACCTCTTTTCTAGAGGCGAGAGTCTTCAACCTCCCTAAGCCGGCCACGAGATAGCCGAAAGATACTGCTGCCATCATACCACCACCGGGCATAGTAGAGATCTATGTGCCCTATTGCATCAGGAGAAGGAATAATGCAGGCGGGCCCCGTCTCCTTCCGACAAAAATGATTCCACCAGCCCGCCGCAGTCATATGAATATCATGACTGCGATTAAGGCGAAGTGGTAATGGAAACTCAGCATGGGGTGGCACCAACTGATCATAGCCAAAATTTCTTGCGAAACGCGAAGGGTAGTAAGGCTCCATTATAAGAGCCCCTCCCCTGCGATACACAAGCACCCCTGGTCGGACAGAAAACAGCCAATCCCGGTATAAAGATTCACCGGAGATATCACTGGTGAATAAATGATAATTCACTCCACTGGGGGTCCGAGTATAACAAGGTCGGGCACCTCGAGACATATTGCCAAATTGGAGGAGTCTTTGCTCCCCATTTGGAAGAAAGCACAAGTTGGAACGGGCATCTACGAGCTCTGTCACCATATCTCCAGAAGGCTGATTTCTGAACATAAAGATCAGAGGAGCTGTCGGGCGTGGCAGATCAATGGTCTGGCATAACCCAGGCAGTAAAAGACCAGCCCAGGCACTCAAATAATGAACGGGTAATTGAGTCCTCCGATCCCGAGGACTGGGATGTGAGCTCAGTGACCCTAGCCCATGAAAAATATTGGCTAGAGCAGCAGGGGCTAGGGCAAGCTGATAGCCCTCAGCCAGAAGACAAGCGGGATAAATTAGTCCCGGCCGAAGCATCTCTTCTTCTCCATGTGGAATGACAAAAGTCGACAACCAATATGTCAAGTATGCAGCCAAATAAGTGCGGTCTGGTAGCTGCCGAGGATTCCATCCTTTGTCTGTCGGAGCACAAATATACCGGCCCCGCGAAGGCTTCTTCACTTCCAGCTGTCGATATTCTTCCAAGCGACGGCCTTCCGTTACAAAGTTGTCAAAGAAACAAAATGGCCCGTTATAGAAATAACGGATCCATGAGTTTTGGCTCACCCTCATGGTCGAAGAAGAGCTGGATGCCCTATCCTTTCTTCCGACGCGGGCCAAGTCCCTCCACACCTTTGTCAAGTAGCGAAGACTATATGGAAGGATGTAGCGCCTAGAACCATTACTGCGATAAGTATGCAGGTCATTTAAAACCACTTCCTCATAAAAATGACCGGATATCGGGAGCCCAGAGACGGTGGAAGCTCCACAGATCAATAGAAGTTTTCACCTTCAGCAGTGCCAAAAGCGTTCCACCGAGGGTTAAATCTCTCTACAAGAGCCTGAAGGATCCCGTATAACATGGGTAATTATACAATGCTGCCTCCACAGCCCCATAAATACCAGACAATTTAAGAAGCTCACCATAATGGTGAAGGACTCCTGTCAGCACTCCAAACCCCTAATGGAAAATATGTGACGGAGAAACCGACCACTTCCCATACCAGCTCGGGGCAGTGTGATCAACAATACGATCTAGTAAGCACCTGTTGTCGCGACCACCGGAAATATACCGATAGTCGCTAGGCAACAATTGTAAACCGTCACACTCCATTGTAGTTTTGTGACGGTTTCCTAAACTCCATATTGCCGGGGATATCTTCCGTGCCCGGGTATAGCAATTAGGATCTTGGCTGAAAGACCCCAGGTCATTGGCAGTTGGCAGCCGTTCTGAAGCAGGAAACCCCTCAAGAAAGCTGGGATATGAGAAAGCACAGGTCCCAAAAAGGCTGTTACGAGACTTCAGAATAGCTGACTTCAAATATCTCCGTTCAGCAGATAGACAAGGATCACCAGCAGACATATGAGAAGGAATGAACTCTACAATGAAGGAAAACAACTCCCGATCTGATGGAAGGTGCTGGGGATAATATCCTTCCACAAATAGTGATAACTACCCTTGTAGCGGCTAATGCGGGAACAATCCACTTTGTCATTAGCCAGAAGATCATCAGAGCTGGTCATTGCAACTTCATAATAACCACTGTCCAATGAAGACAAGTTGGTTCTTGTGACTGAAGGCTCTTTCAGGGCAGGCATCATAGCATTTCTCAAAACAACACCATCCTTGGTTTTCTGGCGTAGTTATCCCGACAAAGGAATTTCTTATTTTGAGACATGACAAAAAGCCTGAAATAACATGAGGAAAAAATACTAAGGAAACAGAAATGGAAATGACAGACAATGATCCTAGAATACAAGACAAAGATCTGCACAGGACATGTGTCATCACTTGTTAATTCCGGCACGTATCTCATGGAGGGCATTTGTTGAACCCCAAAAAGTCGCGATGGATATCCATAAGAAGAAATGTTGTTAATCCATCGACAACTAACTAGTCGAGGTCTATTTAACCGTGGCTGGGTAAACTAGTTAGGCAGTTGTTCATAAGGGTGCTGACCCCCAGAGGGTAGTTACTAAAGGGGGTACAGAGTTCAGTAAATTATTCAGGTAGCCAAGGCAAGAAGCCAGCAGAGTTATGATTTTGTAACCCCACGGTTACCGGGATAGTAAGACAATTAAAGGGATCTTCCGCCAGATAAATGAGGAAGCCCTGGCTCTCAGGTGACATTAAGCTCTCCAGTTAAATTCAAGTTCAAGGATGAATGCTTCCCATGCCAGGTATAGCATGGGAAAATTGACAGTATGAGTTCTATACTCACGTGGAAAGTACAAGTACGAAGACAAGCTAGCACGGAAAAATCCGGCAGCACAAGGTCTATAAGACCAAGTATGAAATACAAGCACAACAACAAGCTCGGGGCAGAACTCCGGAGTCTTGCAAATTCAAACTTCCGTTCAACGGAACTCCAGGCAGAAATAGAACTTCTACGGGCCAAGCAAGCATGACAAATGTCAAATGAGGGTGGGGGTGCCTATTTATAGGCAAAATTCCCCTCCCCTTTAACCGATGGAAGGCCCATCCGTTAAGGACCTCAACCGATGGTGACATCACTAGGATGTTACCATCGGTTAAGGGAATTCTCCCTTAACCGATGGAGCATCCATCGGTTAAGGGACCCTTAACCGATGGTGACATCACCAAGATGTCACCATCGGTTAAGGGATTTCTCCCTTAACCGATGGAGCACCATCGGTTAAGGGAGGCCCCTAACCGATGGTGACATCAATCATGATGTCACCATCAGTTAAGGGATTTCTCCCTTAACTGATGGAACACCATCGGTTAGGGAGGACCCTAACCGATGGTGACATCATACCGATGGTGACATCATTCATGATGTCACCATCGGTTAACCGATGGTGACATCCTTAACCGATGGACTTCCATCGGTTAAGGAAGACCCTAACCGATGGTGACATCATGAGATCACCATCAGTTACCCCCTCTAACCGATTGGCCCACGCATGTAAGGGGGGGGGCCTTCCCCTATAAAAGGCCACCCCCTCCAACCTTTCAAAAGGCCGCCCAGCTGCTCCCCCCTTCAAAAAAAAGGATACACGGAGTGCTGTCCAAAAATCCCAGGAAATAGAAAAAGGCTTTTTCCCCTTGCTCTTTCATCCCTCCTTGTGCTTGGTGTGAAGGCATAAGTCCTTCTTTAGCCTGTGAAGATGAGTGAAGCTTCCCCATAAGCGAGAAAAGTGTGGAGATCGTCTCGGTGGCATCGACATCTCCTCCATATTTCCCCCTTTATGTCGAGATAATCGCCATGAAGGGCCTATATATATATATATATATATATATATATATATATATATATATATATATATATATATCTATACCGGTTCCCCCCACATCGAGCAAGTCTCTATGGGGCAGGGGTTTGAATACTTTCTATATCGAGCTAGTCTCTATGGATACATGGTATTCAAATTCCCTGTGTTTTTTGTTTCCTCCCGTCGAGCAAGTCTCCGGGGTGAAGGGAACTGTGTTATATGTATGTGTTTTCAAGTAGAAACTCTGCCTAAGTGGAGGTTCTGTCCAAGGACATAGCCATATAATCACAAATTTGTGTTCTTATGTATGCGCTTCTTAGCAGAAACTCTGCCCAAGTGGAGACTCTGCCCAAGAAACATCCATAGATCCACAAATTTGTGCTTATATTCATATATGTTCCTCGAGAAGAATCCTACTCAAGTGGAGGTTCTGCCCAGGACATAGCCATATAATCACAAATTTGTGTTCTTATGTATGTGCTTCTTAGCAAAAACTCTGCCCAAGTAGAGACTCTGCCAAGAACACATCCATAGATCCGCAAATTTGTGCTTATATTCATATATGTTCTTCGGGGAGAACCCTACTTAAATGGAGTTTTTGCCCGAAAATACATTCGTATAATCACCGGATTTGTGTTATATGTATATGTTCTTAAGAGGAGACTCTGCCCAAATGGAGGTTCTGTCCGAGAACATATTCGTATAATCATAAACTTAAATTCATATGTATATGTTTCTCGAAGGAGATTCTTCCCCGTGGAGAACCCCTTTCTTTCTTTGAAAGAAACCATGCTCGAACAGAGACATCATTCGAGAATATATCCATAGAATTCAAAGTTTATGCTTGTATAAATATTCGTTCTGCCCAAAAGACATACTCATATAATCATAAACTTGGGTCTATTGTATATACTCTTCGGAGGTGATTCTCCCCTAGCGGAGACCCCTTTCTTAAAGGAAATTCTGTGCAAACAGGAACTTCCTCTGAGGATATCCATAAAACTACAAGTTATGTTTGTATGAATATATGTCTTTTGGAAGGAATCCTATCCAAACAGAGGTTCTACCCAAAAATACTCGCATAATCATAACTCGGGTCTATATGATATAGTCCTCGGAGGTGATTCTCCCCTAGCGGAGAACCCCTTTCTTAAAAGAAATTCTGTGCAAACAGGAACCTCCGAGGTTATATCTGTAAAACTACGAGTTTATGCTTATATGAATATGTGTTCCTTGGAAGGAATCCTATCCAGACAGAGGTTTTGCTCAAGGATATATCCATATAATCACAAATTCATATATTTTCTGGGGAGACTCTACCCAGATGGAAAGCCCGTCTAAATTATATATATTCATGTATCCACGATTCCCCATACTCATGAAAAGGGTCATATTTATACAAGTAATTTTTTTTTTTTTTTAAGAAGGAACTCGTTCGGACAAATAATCTCAGAGAATATACCAGCACAATCATAAAGTCGGGTTCATATGGACATGTATGCATCCCATGAGAGGCCTTTCCAATGGGGAAATCCTGTCCAAAATACACTCATAACACGGACATTCATATGGATACCCCATTGGTCCGGGAAATATTAATCACAAGCATGTTAATAACATATTCAAAACCCAAAATCAATTCACGGGTATATACCCGTTTCTTTCTCTAAACCTCACAAAGAGGGATCCATGTTTTTCTGAATACACAAAAGGAAAGAGGAATTTTTCTAAGCAGATATTCAAGAAAATGAAATAAACCCTTCTTTTCAAATTAAAAGTCCACTTCGTCCAAGGAAAAATATCACATCAGGGTTTTCTATATCTTGTACATTCTCTCATCTCTACTATGAATGGTATTCGAGTTGAAATCAATGTTGAATAACATTAGATTTTTAACTCGATGTAAACATAACATCGATTCGATCGATAGAGACAGAGGTCCAGCACATGCTACCCTAATCGCCTGATGAGTACAGACATAGGATTCGGGAAGTTCAGATCAAAAATAAATGGCGCACCCCGTTCATCTTGTATGGACACTCCAGTAATCCCTCCGCATTGCGCGGACCCTTTCTTCTGTCTATTAGACAGGATGGCACGCCCCTCAAATACAAGAATCAAAGCATGCGAAATAAATGAATACCCCTCCAAATGAAATGAAATGAATGAACCAACAAAATTGAATGATTGATGATGAAAATTTCCGTGTCAACAGTACCCAAAGAGGGTGGAGCAAGCTGAGGGGCCATGGCTGTCCACTGTGCATACTATGACCTCCGCCTCAACATGGTGATAGCCAGATGCGTGCGCACGCATGCAGACACACACATGTGTGTGCAATCGATTGTTGGGTGGAGGGGTGGCTGGACAGTGTGGGGTGTTGTCAGACTAGAGGAGAGGGGTTGATTGGGGGCTTTGGGCAATCAACTTGGAGGGGTTCTCTGCAATGGGTCACTTGGTGGCATGGCTTTCGAAGGGTGGGGTGGGGGGGGGGGGGGTTCATGTGGAGGGGAAAAGTGTATGGGGCCTCCACGTAGTCGGTGGGTGTCTACAAATGAGGGGAGAACCGTAGGGATACTACAATGGCCGGGGGGGGAGGGGGAGGAGCGTGGGGCGACCTTGGGGGGTGGGGTTGCTGCAAGGCTAACCAAGTAGAAGAGTGTGTGTGTGGGAGAGAGAGAGAGGTCCCTCTCTGATGCCCCAATGACTAGGCTCTATTGTCCATGTGTGTGTGAGAGAGAGGGGGGGTTAGGTTTGTTTGGGCACACAAGGGGGAGGGACTCTTACAATAAGGAGAAAATTGTAATTTGTTATATTTGGTTAATTTAACTCTGGTTAAATATACCATTTTTTACGAGGATTTTCTTAGAATGACTACAGATTACATGGGATTATTTTTAAATATGTAGATCCAGAATATTATTTGAACATTGATAGATTTCCTCCTATTTGTTTTAGCCAGAATTATCATATCTTATATCTTGAAACCGGACCAATCACATGAAAGTGAAGCAAGATAACTCACACTTAATACACCTGTAGGATGTAACAAGCCAGCAAATATTAATCCAGAGATTGTGCATATCAACAATGTTCAAACTATTCTAGAAAAAAGAAAAAAAAGAAAAAAAAGGTTGTAGAGAAATAAGTTGTAAAGGGCCACATTGTCCCTTTTCATTCAAACAAACTTGAAAATTGTTGGTGGGGCTTTTCAAATGGACTAACATTTCTCAATCTGACTAGTAGTTTATCGAGATGGATTAAATTCATGGGTGCAGTATAAGGATATTAAATGATACATACTTGTAGAAGATATGCATACCATCACACTTCGGGGAAATTTGTGTGTAGATAATTAAACTGGCTCTCCAAGGATAATATGTGGAAAGTATACATACCATCCACATGTTAACAGGCTGCTCTTAATTGGTATATGGAACGCGGATAATACATATAACCTGCAGGATGTATGGATGGGTTTAGTGTGGAGCTTGCAATGTCAGATTTCTTTGACGAAATAGATAATCGAAGTTATCTGTACTTCTGAGAATACAAAATCTTCAAAATAATCTCTTGCAGACGGGAAATATACGTTTGTGTAGCTCAGAGAAAAATATTTTGAAATCAAAACGTGTGTTTGTTCTTATTCTTATTGCTAGATGAAGAAATACCTTTTGCTCAGGGAAAGATCTGGGACTGCAAATAATTTCTTGAAGAGCACATGATCAAGTTGAAACTTTTTACATGTATGAAGGTTTTGAATAACTTAATTGTGATTTATTTATAAAAAGAATACATTAAGATGAAAGTGCGATTAACTTGGAATTTGCACAAGAGTTGCATATTTATGCTACACAGCCTCTAGCTGCATGGTGAGGTTTGATGGGATTAATGAACCATAGCAGAACCTTCAAATCAAGGTATCCACAGGAAACGATTAACTACTACCTGGATCAGCATGCACTTTGTAAAGATAGATGGTCATCGTAATCACACCATCTCAGGATTAAAGTAGGTTACAAATCGTCTCATCTTGATATTGCACAACTGACACCAGTCACTGAGGAACATGCAACTGGCTTAAGATTACTATCAATCGACAAAGATACAGGGTAGTCAACATACAGCATTTTGTCTCATCGTAACATACTCTCTACATATCATCAGAATCAAAGAATCACAAGAAACAAAGAAAAGAAAAAAAATCATCAAACTCACGACACCTTTAACCTCTAGCTATAAAGTATATTTAGCTGTTCAATTGAAGATCCTCAGCAACACGACTGCTGTACTATTCTTAAAAACTGGCTCACATTAGTGAAGATATTCCATGTCTCCAACTCTGTGACCTACGGCCGAGTTGCTGTGGTGTGAAGCTAAGTCCGAACATCTCCTTAAGGGCTTGGTCCAGCTCCAGAAGTCCAACCAATTTTGCAACAAGTAATGCACTTTCTCTGATGTGGTCCATACTTCTGGTATCACTCCATAGTAAGCGAGCAAGTTGGACCTTCCTTCGCTTCGATTGCAATGAAATTCCCCATTTATGGTAGAGACTCTCGCTCTTCTGTTGAAAACCTTTTCTGCATTTGCCTGCTCAGTGTTCCCCTTTCACGTCGAAGAGCCCTTATGCTGGCACCACCACCCAGAAAAATGCATCACTTAATACATCTCTAGGGCACAAGATAGATGAAGGGAGAAAAACAACATAGCCAGATTTACTTGCATTTAGGATAATAATGTCGAATTGAAATGGGATTACTCTCAACAAAAGGATATTACTTTGATAAACAATAACTAAGAGAGGATCTCACACTCTCCATACTAAGGGAAGCAGCAGGGCAAGATTGCAGCTTGTTGAACCTACCTTGATGACAATGTAATACTGCAACCATGTTCAGCTGCTGTTGTGTGGAGATTTCCTTGCATAAATACTCGTTTTAAAAAGGAAAGCCTCCTCAATTCCACTTCCATATATACAGAATCCCTGGGGTCTCCTTTAAAGAGAAGGAAGAAGTAGGTTCTGTGAGCTAATGAAACATTGCATGCATGCCATAGTTCAATTATTTCTTTCTGCTGCTTCTCAAATTGCTCTGGCCAAATAGAAAGTGGTCCTGTGGTATTTATCGCTGTATCCAGGCATGCATCTTTGATGGGTTTCTCAATGCTGATGTCTTCATTGGCATTCTGTTCTGCTATCTGGTAACATCAAAACATTGAAAAACCCAATGATCAGCACAAAGTTTGAAGACGGGAGGCCAAACTCAGAACAGCCAGTTTCACATAAAGAATTATTAATATCCAATGGAATAAATTTGTAAAAAAAAAGTGTGCCTAGCAAAACAAATGAAAAGGAAATGGTAGAACTCATAAAGTGGACCTAACCCTTTAATTTCTTTCAAGCGACCACGCCCGCCGCAGCCAGTTTGTCATATAAAGGCAACATTTCAGACAGCAACCTGGTTCAATATTTGTTTTTCATTTCCCCAGGACACCAACATACTAATTTTATCTCCTTAGTAGGACTAGGTAATCATGGTGCTAACTCTGATTCTTCTCCATCATCTGTTGGAAAATTGAAGCAATCATATATCATTTAGTAACTAGAAGTATGCTGTATTCCAATATGTAGAAGTTCAGTTCCTGCTTTTTCATGGTCGAAACCACAGTATGTATAGTTTCCCTCGCACTTGTTTTCACCAGTCATCAGTGATAATAAAAGTCCGAGTCAGGACCATTGGCCAAATAATCGGCCACCAATTCTTCCACTTTTTCCCACATTTTTTTTTTTGAAAACTTTGTCTGTAGAAAAGTCTTATGTACCCCTATTTTAGTTGCCATGTATCGGGTGTGGGTTACCACCTTTTTGCCAACCCTTTCCTCTAATGGGCACCCACACCATGTTATGTAAATCCAGTGGTAGACCCTTTCTCTTCCATCCATAAATGGGACTCTCTCTCTTGTATTGCTATTCCCTTCCTCCGCCCCGAGGACACATCAGGCCGTGTGCTTCTGCGAGTGTAGGAGAAGTTAGCATGGATGGAAGAAGCAAGCGCAGGCTAAGAGGTACATGAGGGAGAAGCTAGCTTCTATGGTGCTGTGTGTTTTCCCCTTCTACTTGGTTCCATGGTGCCAGTTCCAACTTCTAGTCGTCTACAATGATTTTGTTTTTCTTTTATGCTATTTCTTTTGCTTTTGTTCGATGAAGAGGAAGAACTGTGCTCAAATGAAACATCTACTGGTTAGATGAGGATGACATTCATGATGGAGATGGTGATGAAGACAATGACATTAATGATGATGAGACAAACAATGAGGAATGGAGAAATGATGATGATTCGGATCTCTATGATGCTTGATGTTTATAGTTTTACTCTCATTTATTGAATTGATGAGTCTGATTTTATCTATTTTATGATGTTTACTTTGGATGAGTCAAGGATTATGACTCGCATTAGTTAAATAATATTTTTCAGCAATATCAACTCATCGTTAAGTGATGACTTCTGAAATAGTTCATATCAGAAAATCAGATTTTTGTTCTTCATTTCCTTGCAATCTTGTTGTCAGCTCATAACGCATATAACATTGATGCTCTACCATTTGAGCTATAGGTAGGTCTTCTAAAACAGTCTTTTTAATTCAACCATACTTTTTTGTGTGATGCTTATATCTTTAGATATGACAGGCATATACCCTCAAGGCCTCAACATTAACAATCATCAAGAGTCATGCATAAAAAACGAAAAAAAAAATCCCAAAACAATGACCGACTTGGACTTGAGGCATCTGACTCGCTGCTCATTTTAAAACACTGATGGTCATGGATGTGGAAATGTGAGCCCATACACATAAAAATAAATAGTTTGCATATTATAAAACATGGATTTACATGAAAACTAAGTCATTAAGACAGTGTGGGCATACATGTGCATAACAGCATGTGTATACTGCATGAAAATAAGAAAACCAAGTACGAGGACAGTTGACTAGTTCACACCTGGTCATCATTAAGATGATTGTGAAACTGAGCTTGAGCCATCTCCAACTCTGTAGTGACGGTACAACTGCTGGTAATGTCCTCTTCTGTTTCAGTCTTGGGATACTCGGCTTTGAGTACATTAACAGATGTCCTTTCAGAAGTCTTGTACTCGACAGGGGCCTTAATTTCAGAACCATAATTTAGCGGGAAAATTCCCTTATGGAACACTTCAGGCCTTCCAGTGTACTCAATCCTAAAACTGCTTGGTGGTGTATTGACATTTTGCTGTCCCTCTTGAAACCAATGAAATGCTGAGCTGTCCATGAGAGTTGCTCTGCAACTTCTACTCCGAGTGAGGCCAAGGCCTCTGGAATTAATTTGCGTCGAAGACCATGGAGAGGAAATTTCAGGGCATTCTCTGCCAAAATGAACAACAGCTCTTCTTCCACTCTGGTCCATCTCCCCTACAGGCCCTGCTACTGATTCTTGATTTCCATGGTTATTATCACATAAAAACGGAGATTCCAGATTATCATTCCTTTCAGTCAATACATTGCTAGAATTTACAGTTTGGTGTGTAGCATCATTTATCTCAATACAACAAACTTCCTTGCATATGTCCTCTGTATCTGGACAGTTTTCTTCGGGAATTACTTGTCTACCTAGTTTGGAAGCCAGACCAATAGAATTTCTGGTGCTGATTGAACTCTGAGGTGAGGTGGTGCTATACTCATTTGAGTTCTCCAAAATCTCATTGGAATTCTCATTCAAGTTAGCAAAATCCTTCAGTGCACTACACTTAATGAAGCTAAAATCAACAACACCCGATGAGTCACATGTAGAAAGTTCCTCCTCACAACCATCAGGAATACGTAACGTACGAAGTTGATCATATCCATGCTGACAAAAGTAAGAAAGCCAATGATACAATTTAGAATAAAAATCTCTGCATGACCTAAATTAAATTTTCACTCAAGAGGAGAAATACCCATTGTCCTGGTCCTCGATCATCCCCTAGAGCTCTGAGCAGATCTTCAATTCGAGATTGAGCAAGATCACGTTGCTGGATAAGTTCTTTAATCTCTTTCTCCATCTGCAGCAAGTTCAAATGTGTAGCTAAGCTATTGTCAAAAAACATTAAGATTCAACATGATATTGCTGAAGAAAATTTCAGTTAGACCCAACTACCTTTCTGAGCAGTAAAGATAGAAACCAATCAGTTGCCACCAGAATATCTATAGAACTGCACATCCAGGCATGATTATTCTACTTAATTTTGGGATCTTGGGGCAGAAAGAGTAGAGATTTTTCCTCAATGATCTCTCTCAATTTTTGTCCAACAAATGGACTCAAATTATGTATGAAATAGTTCAGATGTCTACACTCATAATAACACATCTTTTCTGAGAAAATTATTTTGCTTGGCTACAAGGCAATGAGCAGTATATGTGCCAGAGAAGTATGTAAGGAAAGAATTGATTGTACACATGCACAGGTATATATGTATTATTAACATGTGAGAATAAACAAAAGAAAATGTTCACTTTAGCATACTCCACTTGAATGAATTATTACATTACCTTTTGGATCTGAGCATCCTTCTCCTTCAACAATGCCTCAACATAGGACTTGCTGGAAATTTGTCCTGGGCATCTAAGCTCACACTCCAATCTTGCCAGTTCTCTTTGCAAATGCTTCACCAATGCCTTGTCAGACATGACAATGTTAACCTGTGCACTGGTGACCACTTCTTTGGCACAGCTCGCAAACAAAAGAGTATTCCTGGATTGCTCAATATGGCTTCGTGCGGGACAGATTGTGCAAATGATTGCTGTCCTAGCATTTCCTCCCAATGCAGGCTGCAAAATGCGTGTTAACTTTGAATCTCGATATGGGATGTGCCCATTTCGCCCCTTGCTGTTTGAAAGAAGACATTAAACTTTTAGAAAGAAAAAGCACGAAGAGTGAGAGAACATCATTCCATGAAAGAAAAAATAAAATATCTGCAGTATGGAGTGGCTGAAATTTTAATGGCAACAAACCTGAAAGAAGATTATAAAATTACATCACTGGTAATGCAAATTTTCTTTAGAAAACCTCTTTAATACAACGATCCCCCACCCCCCCCCCCAAAAAAAACAAGCAAAAAGAAAAATCACACACACACAGAAGGGAAGAAAAAGGAAACTTATAACCTTAGCTTGCGAATGACAGTCCCCAATGTAAGCAAACTGCGGTTATATGGCAACCTTCTTTCAGCCTTGCTCCGGCTGACAATGCCTGAGATGCGCGCTCACTCCCAGCCAGGTCAACAAAATTCTATCCAAAAAGGAAAACCAACACCTTAAGCTCTCTTCATAAGGATACTCAATGTCAAACTTATCACATAGAATTTCTCCTACCACAGAGGCAGATAGGGTGCTTGAATTGTCCTTCCCAAGAAACTCACGAGCAGAACTTTCAATTGTCTGCAGCAGTCAATTGCCTCAGAAAACAATATGAATATTGTATTTAAATAATCAATACATTGCTCTTTTAACCAAAGGAACGTACTAGTCTGAGGATTTGATGCGATCTGGAGCTCATCTCATTCAAAGATGTCTCTCCTATCTGCCTTTGAGCTGAAACCATGAAATAGATATTTGTAAAAGGTGCAAACACATCATACATGGAAAGAAACAAAGTTCTGTAAATATGAGCAACCTTCACAAATGGAAAGAAGCTCTTGCATATGATTCCAATCTCTTAATGTCACCTCTGTAAGTTTCTCTATGATTGTCCCTCTCTGCAGAAGCCATAATAAACAAAAACAGAATCTTATAAATCAAATTCACCAACGAATTATTGTGTTCTGGAGCATGAAAATCATAAATTTAGGATATAATCTCCTTGATTTTAAAAAAGAATAAAAGAATGCTTACATCAGGATCATCAAGAACCCTAAGTGGGATGCTCTCTGTCCGAAGGAGGTCTCTGACAGCTTCATTATATATTTCCATTGCTGCAAATTTCAATACAAAAGCTCTCTCCTTGTGCTGATAGTAATAGAAATATTATTCGTTAAGGATGCAAAGACCATGACCATTGATCAAGACTTGAACAGAGAGGATCAGTGTCGTCTATGTAGAACCAATTTTCTTAGGGTTGCAAGGATGGGGACCATTAATCAAAGCTTAAAATAGACAATCGGTGTTCTTAGTCACAGTCCCAGAACAAAACAGAACAGTGCTCAGATAAATATTTCTTACCTTCCGTATGTAGTCATAGATATCATTCATAGCATACTCTGTTATTCCAGTCATGGTATATGTCTTCCCACTGCTTGTCTGTCCGTATGCAAAAATGCTGGCTGATAGAAAAAGTTTACGGATTAACTTCATCTCAAAAAAGAAGACTGCTCAAAAGCAGAAGCCATAAAGGGCTGGTACAATCTATACCCACCATTTATACCACTGACCACCGATAGAGCAACTTCTCTGGCTCCCTCCTCATACACATGTTTCGTGGTGCTGTCACATCGAAAGACTCTGTCTATGATCCAAACAAAGGAAAAAGAAGAGGCAGTGAGGGACACATGGAACCTGTAATATCGTATACTGTTCCTTTAAATGATCACCGAAGCCGGGGAACCAAAAAGAAAATAACACTCTCCAGTCTGTTTTAAACTTCAAAAATCCAATGATCAACCTTAAAGAAAGAATCGAACGCCCAACAATCTGCTAGTGCAATTCCATTTTTTTAAAGATCCTATACGATCAAACAATGAAAAGATAAGAGCCCATTGACTAAAATATTCACAAAACTTGTGGAACCGCCATGCCTCACCGAAAGTGTAGGCGGTGGGAACCATGGACCGCTCCGGCATGCTGTTTCTGAAGATGATGGTGGTGTCGTTGATGCACTCCCAGTCCGACGGCTCGTTCCTCGCGACCTCCATGGCGCTCAGTGGCCTCAGCCTCACCGATACCTCTATCCTCTCTTTAGACCCGACGCCGCCCACACCGCCCCGTCCACTGCTGACGCTTTCACAGCCAATGCTGTCCTCCCATCCGCCGGTAATGCCACTAACCTCATCCTGGTCCCTCTCCCACCTCGTCAGCTCCTCCTCGCCGACGGCCCCCATCTCCCCTCAGTCCCGCACTCTGCGCCACAACGACAACGCTTATCACACTTGGCCCAAAAATCACCAACGGGGAAGAACCACCATGCTATTTAAACTTCTACTTACCAGTGAGAAGGCAGTGGCAGCGAGCTTCTAGCTCATGCTCCCCAGAGGCCGGAGCAGGGGAGGACGCGAAGGCGGCGGCTGCGGCGGACCACGGGCGTGCCTGCACGCATGAGGCAGCGGAGGGGCCATCCGCGCAGGGGTCAGGGCCCCCCGCATCGCGTGGGGGCGATCACCGCGCACCCAGGGAGGGAACAGAGAGGAGAGGCGTCGCTATCGGGGGAGAGGTGACGGCGGTTCCGGCGTCGCTGTGCGTCGGCGGCACCACGACCGGAAGCTTCTACCCTTTCTTCGAGAGGAAGATGGAGAGGAAGACGACGGAGGAGAAGACGGTTCCTCTTCAGAGGGAGAGAGAGAGAGAGAGAGAGAGGTGGTGGAGGTGGTAGGAGGGGACTCGTATATTTGTCAGCGGTTGTCGACTGCTTTGCACGAGGTGGTCCCGAGACTGGCCCACTAACACACCTTTTTTTTTTTTTTTCTCTCTCTCTCTCTCTCTCTCATTCTCTCTCCTATTTTTTGAACTCTTTAAATAAATAATATTAAAATTGACTTTTGATGAAGAAGAAGAGATATTATTGTATTTAGAAATATTGGGCCAATATTTTAGCGCATTTTCGTCTTGAAGTTTGAAATGGAAATATTGGTCGGTGGGATGGCGCCTATTTTCTTGGAAAAAAAAGGTGAGGCTTTTCTCGGGTAGTGTTGCTAGGTCATTTGTTTTGAAGCAAATATATTATTGGGCAATTTGTTGAATATTGTTAAAAATGGCTTTTTGTGGGGAAGAAGAGGTGTTATTGACGGTATTGCCACAATGTGTGAGAGAATTTTGTCCTGAAGTTTGATATAGAAATATTGGGTAGGGATGGTGCCTTTTTTTTGCAAAAAAAAAAGCGAATTTTTTTAGGGGGTGATGTTATGAGATTCGTTTTTGAAACTAATTTAAGCGGTCATTTGTGCTCAGACCAAAAAGGGAAAAAATGAAAAAGTGGCATTCTTTGATATGTATCCTTCTATGATTATTCTTTACTATACTTGGTTCTGATTAATTGTGTTGTTTATAACATTTTATATAAGAAAATATGGTTATGATATAAAAGATGAGAAAGGGATTCTATTCAGCCAACTACAGAATGGTGGACTCCGATCCGATCAATTAAGCGGATAGTTGAGTAATTTATTATGATTTTTTTACCTAATCATTCAAGTAAAAAAATTTACCACACCCAAATCATAAATAATAAAACAGGAAGGAAACATAGTATATTGGAGATTCCACAATCTATTGGACTTTTTAGCCGGTGTACTAGCTCCGATTAATAAATAATGGATATTAGAACATTAATAAAACAGACTTGTTAGTACTTGCTCACTGTTCAAAAAAAAAGTACGTGCTCAACACTTCAAACGTGTATACTCTCTCTCTCTCTCTCTCTCTCCTCTCTCTCTCTCTCTCTCTCTCTCTCTCCTCTCTCTCTCTCTCTCTCAACATATCTCCATCTCCACTGCTTCCCTTTTGCCCTTCCTAAGTCACTTTTTCTGCCCAACTCTCTTAATTGTGAAATAATTATTTTTTATTCAAAAGATATTAATGTCAAAGTTGTTCATAACAAAACTAGCATCGCAGCAAAAAAGAAACATTTTCCGTTATGTTTCCATAAAAATATTATAATAAATATTTTATGTGATTGACGTATATTATTTTTATATAAATTAATTATATAAAAATATTTTTAATAGCCTTCAACCTCGTGGGAGAGGGGATCCTGTTGATAAAGGGAAGAAGATGGGGCCCGTGCTTGCGGCAAAGGGGGAGGCGGAGGCCCATTTACGCCTCCTCCACCCGCATATTTATGTATGCCATTATAGCTTGTCCTCTCAGCACGGCATCCCCTTTGAACATTAAAGGGTTTTTTTTAATAATGGTGAAATAAAGCCCAAATTTGGAAGAGAGTGAGCAGCAGCAGCAGCAAAAAGATTAGACAGGTGAAAGAGTGAGGTGAAAGACACTCAAAAACACTAAAAAATGGAGTTGTATCGCATCACCAGGGTCGTGTCGTACCGTTTTTAAAGATTTATAAGTCTTGACACGATGGACACGGTATAATAAATTTGATTATTATTTTTTTCTTATAAATCGATCGAGTTTTTTAGTAAATAATTTTAAACACTGATCAAAATTTAAAATTAGTCAACTGATTTTTTATTATGGATCAATCGATTTCTATCAAGATAATATATAAATCTCATAATCTATTTGATCTTCAAAGAGAGATTAAAATTGATCGACTGATTTATTCTTAATCGATCCACCGATTTTTGTTATAGTAACATCCCGATCACATGATTTATTTGATTTTTAAAAAGAAATAAAAATTGACCGATCGACTTGATATTTTCGGTTCACCGATAATTTGGTATAGACCGTATCATATTATGTCACGAAAAATACGACACGGTTGATATGTACAGTATGATCAACCTTACTCAAAAGTCAACCCTCTTCATAGTTCATCCACAATCTTCTCTCCCCCATTCCCGTATTTTGTGTATTTGTTTTTATTTATTTACATATATATTTTTTATGGGTAGGAATTGTAAGTACTGATACATCATTTTATGTCTTCATTAGTCCATGATTGTGGCATATAATTGTGGAAAATAGATCGCATCATCTGTTTGATAAGGAGAAAAGCTTACAGCACTTGAGAAAGTGCAGTAAGTGCAATCCACGTATATTGCAGTTCATGTGGCATCTTGTTAGATGTCATGTCGTTTTTTTTTTTTAAATTTAACTTTTCTATTTTAGAGCTCAACCCCTCTATTTTAGAGTCCAACTTTTTTATTTTAGAACCTAACTTTCTATTTTGAAGCCTAATTTACTTTCTATTTTGGAGCCCAACTATTTTTTAGGCTCCAAAATAGAAAGTTAGGCTCTAAAATAAAAAAGTTAGGTTTCAAAATAGAAGGGTTGGGCACTAAAATAGAAAAGTTAAATTTCAAAAAAAAAAAAAATACATGGCGCCCAACAAGGCGTCACATGGATTACAATTCTACGTGAATTACACTTACTGCACTTTCTCAAGTGCAGTAAATCTTTCTCGTTTGATAAGAGGGCAAGATTAGGATCGATCTTTAATATGATAAAACATATTATAACAAAAGTGAAGAATATTTCGCTGGTGAAATATAATTGTATGAATAAAATACATGCGCAGATTAGGTGTATGCCATTCTTACATTTGCGTGATTAATACTTCATTTCTACAAAGATATATGTCGTTATTGCATAAGATTTTCATTTCCGTAATGTATATTTCATTTTTTATGAGGAATGTGGGGATCATTTTTCCCAATTAGACCCACCCATGTAGATAGCTAGTTCACCAAAAACCTTCACTTTTTTTCTCTTCTCCCTTCTTCAAGTTTCTTTCTTCTCTTTCCAATCTTCTTTATAAACTAATGACCCGCTAGCACTTGAAGAGGAAAAGGTGATGACTAGGTAAAAGGAGAGAAAGTGTCCACTGCGTATTTAATTTTGCCCTTTATCTTTATGCATAAAAGGTGACCTAATAAGTAATAACATAAACTGAAAGAGATAAAATGACAAAGATTGTTCCCAAACATGCCCTGTTGTTACTTTAAAAAAAAGTTAAAGGTTGTTTAAGGCTTAAGACTTGCGTATGCCACCACAATATGAAAGTTCACATCACCTAACAGTGGGCCAATGGTTTAGCATTTATGAACATTATATATTAGGAGATGGCTTCTTTATAAGTATATATATATATATATATATATATATATATATATCATGTGTATTATAATCTATAGTACTCTTCTGTTCTTTATATCTTCATATATACTTGTGCCCATCTTATGTCGTTTGATTAGTTTTATCTTCAATAGGTTAAGACAAAAAGATAGATATTAATATATCCTTGTTAATCTTCTCCTCTCATTAAAACAATACAACAACATATCCTTGGAAATTCTTATATTATTTTATACATCCCTCTAGAATCTTATATTTTGCATGTTGAACCGAATATTCTGTTAACGGTGCAAGTACCTGATGGATATAGGTGTGAAGTAAATTTTCTGAATATATATAGGGATATCTATGAAAATATAGAGAATATAGGGTATGAATGCAATTATCCATTCTGAAAAGCACATCCAAATCTGTAGTGGTGCCTCAATCCCCCACCAGATTCTGTGAAAGGGAAAAGAAAAGGCAAAAAGCTGTGGCTTCCAGATTTGTATAATTGACCAATTCAGTTGGATTTTGGTTAACTTAGTTATATACCTTCTTAGGCATGTCCCTTAGAAAAGTGCCCTTCCAAGAAACACAATTAATTGTATATCTGAGAGTTTGAAAAATACTTATTACCCCGCCGAATAGATAACAAACACCTTGCAAACATATGTGAACGAAATGTGGAATTCACATATATATGTGAAAATATGTTCCATCCGCATGTGAGAGCGGTCAAGATATATACTTATCCACTCAGATAGATAGCAAACATTCTTTGGATAATTCTTTACAGGCCAAATCATGTACACATCTAGAGTTGGCGTTGCTGCATTGCATTATATCTGCCCATGTAAAATTAAGAAACTATTAGATTATTGAAAATTTTAAGATATATTCATATAATAAGGGTTGTCAGATTCTGATTCTAAAGTTCACGAATATTAATTCTTGAGCTCACAAAATCAAGTGGAGTGGAGTTCCTCGATACCAAAAAAGAAAAAGAAAAAAAATATGTATATAGTTTGCCATGTTTATTAATTTACGGACATGTAAGCCTACATCTTTCACTAATTGTTTTTTTTTTTTGACTAAACTTTCACTAATTGTCAAAGTTTCGTTTAGATAGATCCAATGATTGCGATTATATATGTTCCAGATTCCCAGGCCATCAATTCTGAATAAACATGCATCTATAAGAAAAATCATGAAAATATTGCTAAAAGAAAGAAGATCAAAAGTAATGGTCTAAGGATGAGGTGACTAATTAATTAATCCGAAGACAATAATTCGTCATTTTAACACTTAATAATTGTTAACCAAGGGGTCATTTTTGCTTTCATGTATGTGACCTCTACTAAAAAGGAAAATTTTGCTAGAAAACTAGTCTACTTCGTACAATATCTTAAGAAATTCCTTTAGACCTAATTTCTTTGAGATTTGAACATATGGCTTCATCTTGAGATAAGGTAAATATATACCTAATGAAATGTGTACGTGGGAATGACATCCAGAGACGGATCCAGAAATTTTATTGACTGGGGTCACTTAAATATTTTTTAATATTTATATAAATAATATATTATATTTAATATAAATAAATATATTATACATAAGAAGTGACCCCAGTGAGACAATTCAGTAGGGTCACCTTTTATATAAATTTCTCTTAAATCTTCAATTTTAATGATCATTTAAGAAGAAAAAAAATTTGAGTGGGGTCACGTGACCTCACTCCTTATAAACTAGATCCGTCCATAATGACACCACCTGTGTTTTATATGTATGCATTCAAGGTCGTAAGAGGATTTCTTGTTTGAACAGATGTTCTCACTAAGTTAATGCACCGCCCAGCAATATTTTAATTTTTTTATAATATTTCAGTATGGGGTAAGTGTTGTACAATTTGATCACTAATTAGGTGCTCTAAAAATGAAAATCGTACATTAAAAATTTATGAACCAATTGTTTTCAACATTTCAATCCATTAAAAAACGTACTTTCTTTCTTTTAACTGTACTTTCATTTATTTATTTATTTATTTAAACCTGTGAGATCCACTCTCGAATTAACCAGACCCTTGTACGCGTGTAGTGAGTAGGGAGAAGTGGGATAGCACGTGAGAGGTGGTACTGTTTGCATCATCCTCGTACGTTCCTCCACTTCTCTGTGCGACACGACGCCAAGAAGGCAGGAGGCAAACGGCTGCCGCGATTCTAACGAAGGAACAAAAGAGAGGAGGAAGTTTCCAAGAACGCTCCCACTCCCGTACTGCCCGGTAGTTTTTTCATGAGCGTTCTCCCACAGTCCCACCCACCAACCCCTCTACCAAACGTTCTATCGCTCTCCATATATAGAGGCAGGCAGCCTTATGCCGCAGGCTATATATACTCTTGTTAACGACAAGAGAAATGTTCGGTATTTGTTTTGAGCAATGCTACGCTGCTCCCGGCTAGCCGGGAGCGCAGCATGCGCTGGAGGGGCCGCGCGCCGCGTGGAGGGGGGCGGGCCCCCCAGTATGATGTGATATATTTTTTTTTACAATTTATGCACATAAATAATGTATTTGTGCACAGAAATACATCATTTGTGCACACAAATAGTGCACACGAAAAAAAAATGCCACATCATTTTTTATTTGGGGGCCCGCCCCCTCCACACGTCGCGCGTGTGGGGGGGCGCGGCCCCCCAGCTCAACTTT
>JACBKR010001243.1:0-44966 GCA_014218235.1 Colocasia esculenta
TATTCACAATAATTATATAAAACTATATATAAGTAAACCATTAACAGGTAGAGTAAATTATAGCTATATTATAATTAAATTACTAATAAACAATGAATCTGAGACCGAATACAATTCGGTCACTATTCGGTCTCAGTTTTGTGACCGAATAGGGACTGAATATTTCGCTCACAAAACTGAGACCGATTTGTGACCGAATAATATTCGGTCTCTATATTTAGGGACCGAATAGGGACCGAATTAAGTCAGTCTCTAAATTTGGGACCGATTTATTTCGGTCCCTATTCGGTCCCTAAATAGGGACCGAATGGGGACCGAATTAAGTCAGTCTCTAATTTGGGACCGATTTATTTCGGTCCCTATTCGGTCTCTATATTTAGGGACCGAATAGGGACCGAATTAAGTCAGTCTCTAACTTTGGGACCGATTTATTTCGGTCCCTATTCGGTCCCTATTTAAGTCAGTCTCTAAATTTGGGACCGATTTATTTCGGTCCCTACCGAATTATTTCGGTCTCAAATTTAGAGACCGATTTAATTCGGTCCCCATTCGGTCCCTATTCGGTCTCTATTACCGTTTTTTCTTGTAGTGAGTTGGCAGTCAGTTCGAAGTCTATGATGCTCACATGGCACAGTACTTGCAGGAAGTTATGTGCCAATCAGAGGGGATCCTTCACTTTGAGGTGGTCCACATTCCACAAGAACATAATGCTTAAGTGGATGTACTTTCTCATCTTGCATCCTCGGGGCATGTCGTTCACTCTCGATCAGTATTCATCGAAGAACTGAACTCTCTGAGCGCAGGAGTGGACGCTCTCCTTGTTAACGCCCTTCATGACAAATCGTGGTGGATGGACTCGATTATGGCTTATCTGCTCCATGATGATCTCCCCGCTAATCGGCGCGAGTCTCATCGAGTATGCTCTAGAAGCTAGAAATGCACCATTGTTGAAAAGCAATTATACATGCATTCACTATCTCGATCGCTTTTGATGTGCCTTCGCCCTTCGGAAAGAACTCTAGCTATAGAAGAGGTTTACGACGGTATGTGCGGCAGTCACCTCAGCAAGAGATCTTCAGCATGTAATCTCCTCCAGGTTTCTAGTGGCCTATCCTCCAGACGGACTGCCTCTCTTTGTGAGGAAGTGTCTGAAATGCCAAAAGTTTGGCCCCTTGATTCACTAGCTCTTCAAGTAGTTACACTTTTTATTTGAACCACGGCCCTTTGCTATTAGGGGATTGATATTCTTGGTCCATTCTCGAAAGCACATGGCCGCAAACTTGTTCCTCTTGGTCACAATTAACTACTTTACGAAGTGGGTCGAAGTTAAACCAGTGGCCAAGATAATGGACCAAGTAGCATGGAACTTCACCACTGATGACGGCAAACAATTCGACAACCTTCTTCAAGTAGTGGTCTTTTGAGCTTGACATTTACAACCATTTTACGTCAATCACGCATTCCCAATCCAACGGTCTTGTACTACTGCACGGTCTGCGCACTAGGATATATAGTCTTCTGATGATTCGTGGGTCGATAAGCTATCGAATGTCCTCTGAGCGCACTGAACAACTGCCAAAGTAGCTACTGGCGAGACTCCCTTTAACCTCACCTATGGGACTGAAGCTATTGTGCTCATCAAAGCTACCATTCCCACATTGCCAACAACTCATTTTGATGAAGCTAAAAATAACTAGGCTTTTGCGAGAGAACCTAGACATGCTCAGAGAACGGCGGAGTGACGCCAACATAAGGCTTGTCTCCTATCAACAAAGGCTTGCGAAGTACTACAATGAATGTGTTTAGGAACGTCTCTTCTGTGAGGGATATCTCATACTTCGACGATGCTCTACTTCGAATCCTCAGCAAGAGGTGGAGAAGTTAGCCCCAAATTGGGAAGGACCTTATAAGGTCACCCAAGTTCTCGGGAAAGGCTCCTGCAAGTTGTCTACTATCGACGATAGGGCCATATCATGAACTTGGCACACTTCTAATCTAAAGGTTTATTACTTCTAAATTTGGAAGGGGCCTACTGTATTCGAGAGTCTCTTTTCAGAGATGATTTCATTTTATTTTCCTAGTCTCTCTTGACTAGCGATGAATGGGGGGAAAGTGGCCTCCTTAGTCGACTCCTCGGCCCTTTCATCTAGCAGCCTCTTGGTCTTTTTAGCTTTGCAGTTCTATCGGAAATACTACAACGCCCTAAGCACTCAAGGAAGAGGCAAAATGTATCTAGAAGAGAGAATTGTACATTGCTGAAATACATGTAGTGCAACAAAAGGATAACAACAAAAAAAGATGCAAAAATACAAAGGTCAAGCCGGACCCTAGTTGTCACCTTGGTGGTCTCCACTGCCGCTATCAACCCGTAATCTCCCTACTTTCCAATCTTTGTACTTCAGTCGATAAGGACTCTCATCACCTACCAATTGGGCCACTTCTCAGACGGTGGCCTAGAATAAGGCAAGATCGAGTGTGTTCGAGGCCTTCATCCGGCCACACTCCTCTCCCGCTTGAAGGTCGAGCTCGTAGCTCTCAACCCTGTGGACCTCAAGGTCCTCTTGGATGTGGAGACTATCCTTGTATTCTTGGATAGCTCACTCCCAATGTTCACCAGGACCTTCTCGAGGGCAGCCTTCTTTGCTTCAGCAGCCACCAGCTTCAGCTCTATCTTAGCAATCTTCTTCTTGTGTTTCTCACCTTGGAGACGAGATTCCTCGTTATCCAGCATGGAGGCATGCTATTTCGTAGTCACGAGGGTGCCCAGCATCTCAAATGTTTCTGCTCGGCGCCCCAACTACTTCAACATTTGTAGGATGCCGCATAGTTGCTCCTTAGTATCGACCCTAGGCCCTTGATCCTCGGGCTGGACCGCGAAAGATACTTCTCCTTCGGGCTTTACCTCCTCCTTGGTCACCCTTCAACGACGATGGACCTCCTCTAGATGACTCATAGTCAGCTTGGGGGGCAAAAACTTCACCCCCTCGGCATGCTCCATCTGCACTCGTGCTAGCACACCCTCCAACCTAGACCTAGTCAGATGGGGGCCAAAAGTTTCAACGACAACCTTCCCTTTACGGACGGTCGCTCCTGAACGGTCACAGCAAGCCCCTCGGCCATGGTTGTGGCCTCCTCAGGGTATACATCCCACTTGTTAGTGGGACTAATGACAGACTCCTCTTACCCTACTTGCATGTCGATGCCTCCAGGTGCCTGCAGCCCTGTCTCCTCGGTGGGGCCTTACTTCACTGGAAGCTCTTCAACTTCGATTATTCTTCGCACATTAGCGCATGCATACTTGTCTATTCGATAGAGCTCTCGATCACCAGGAGCTCTTCATCTCTAGTCTCCTCCATGGCTCCTCATTTGGTCATCTTAAATGACTAACACCTTCATGTCCCCAACCTTATCAGGCTCTGTGGACTGCACTTTGGGGGCCAAAACGGTTGATGACCTCTCCTCGGGAACTTCTTTCTCATTGGCCTTCACTAGCTTCTGCCTCTTCCTACGTTGGAGCTAGGCCTCAACCTCCTCTTCCTCGCCCTCCTCCTCGGATGGCTTCAACTTGATCTTTAAAGCTTTCAGCTCCAAAGTCTTGATAATGATCCTTGAGACCATTGGCATCTTCTACTTCTTCAGCATCGCCTCGCTCAAGTACGCCAAGTAGACCTTTACATTGATTAGCTCAGCTACATTGGCCTGATCTTTGCAGTCTCTCCCCGCCTTCAACTCCTCAGCATCTTCTAAGAACAACAATTGATCAATAATCAAAGGTCAACCGAAAGCCTTAGGAGACAGCGGAAGTTGCTTACCCCAAGCGTGGGTGAGCCTGTAACAGACTAGCTAGAACTTCGTGAGCTCCTATTCCGCCTTGACTACAATGACATTGCAGAGCTAGTCAGAGGTCTTTGCATCATCCTTGGTGATCAATAGAATGCATCGTTCTTCAACATATCTTTTACACGAGTAGGGAAGCCACATTTCTCAGAGATTTCCCCCTACAGCTGACAAAGAAAAGCATGTTCGTTTAACCCTTGTTGTTGGGCAGGCTCTTGGAGAACTGATCACTTCGCATTCTATTCGAATGAGCCTTTAGGTAGTATATATGCCTAGTTCCAACTATAGAGATGACGTGAGGCAGAAGTGGTTCCTAAAGATCTTTGCCATCAGCATCAACTTGTGTTCCCTACACAGAATGTAGAAGACGAAGATCATCCTCCAAGAGTTCAGCGTTAGCTGTACCGGGGCCACCTTGAGCTCCTAGAGTACTTCCTTTATGAAGTCTGGCACCGACAGTCAGAAGCCTACCTCCAAAATGTTATGAGACAAGATGAACGCGCTCTCCATCTCTGACAAATAAGTCTGGTCTTCATTAAGATAGGAGATCTCAAACTCATTGGAGATGCGAAAGTGCTCGCGCAAGCCCTTCGCTATCCAGTACTTCTTCGACTCCTCTGCTGCTCCACTGGCCTGGACCACCTCTTTCCCTTCACGTTGGACCATCTCCATCTACTAATTGTTGTCGAGACCTGAGAAGAAGACAGGTGCAGATGGAAGAAGAAGAAGTGGTGATGGTGAGCTCTCCTCTAAAAGTCTGGAGACGTAAGAGCACTGCCTCCCTGGCTTTCCCACTTTATAGGAGACCAAGCCTCAGCGCAGGGACAAAATTCAAATTTGCAAATGGTGGTTCGCATACTTGAGGTGCCTACTCTTCTATATATCAAAGATGATGCCTCGCCCATCAATGCCATCATTAGCATGCATTACGAGGAGTAATCGATGGATGCCCTTGCACCTCTGACGTCACTCCCTTTAAAAGTGCCATCTAATCAAACATGTCGTGTGGTCTTGGAGAATCTTCCTTGTCCACATCTCCAATCTCAAGTGCTTAATAGTTCCTTTATGATCGACTTGAGAGTGGGGGGCAAGTGAGGAGGTGATTCACAAGGCCCATAGGCCCAAAAAGGCCCATTTCGGCCCCTTCTATGCATACTAGTGCTCCACACAGACCTAGACACTTCGGAGAAGTCAGAGCAGACCCCTACTCAGGTATGGTTATACCTGGCGTTGCCAGTTGTCTTCGGGTCTTAAAGCTCTGCCAATCGAGCACTTCAACGACGCTTTTGCAGCCACCATAACTGCTCTGTCTGCGCTGTTATTTACGCCTCCCGCGAGCACGTAACTCCTCGTAACAGAATGTGACGGCCCTCATTATACCGGTACGGTTATACCAACCCACGTCGGTATAGCGAGAGTCCTCACAGTGGGACATTTACCCAAACGATACAAACAGTTGAGATACACGTGAATATACGAACAGAGTAGCGGAAGTAAAAAGAACTACTGTCTTCATTCATTCATCATCCACATTTAACATACATGAAATTTGCAATTAACATTAAAGAACTTAAAGTTCACATAATTTAAATTGCTGAAAAATAAGTACACAATGTCCACACTTATACAATTTCCTCATGATTTCTAGTACAATGTCACTTTTACATACTATGAAACACAAAAGGGGTACACTGCTCCAACAATCTAAACTCCGCGCTCGGAGTCCGTCTCTACCGTCTCCTCCACGAGAGTCTCGTCACCATCTATACCTGTACGCCGAAGCAAGAAGTGAGTCTTAAAGACTTAGCAAGCAACACCACTCATAACGTACACGTATAAGTCATAGCGGTTTCTACATGCACATTCACAAATTTCAACATATGGCATTCTAGTCATTTGAAAGTTGCAACCTATCATGAAAGTTCTACAATTTAATACATGGATCATGCTTTCAGATTTCTAAGAATAAAACTCACCTATCACATGCTCTCTATTCAATTTACTCGTGAAATTTTGCCTTTAAAGAACCAAGACATGAGAGCTACAATCATGAACACGGTGCATATATGAAGGGAGAACACAACTAGCCTGGACTTTACATGTTCTTAAGCACATACATAGACATTTTCACATGCTTTAAGTTGCTGGTTTCACATGGTTTAATGGCTGTAAACCTACACATGAGAGCTACAATATTATTTAAAACATACTATGTGAACAACCAATCATGCTATTTTGTACACGTGCTCATCAATTATCCCTAACATGGATTCTAGACATTTTCGCACATATAAACATAATGATAACAACATGAAATTTCTGATTTCACATGGTTTCAGATTTGTCTCACATGGATTCCAATGTCATATTCTCACATTTTTAGTTTCACATTTTCTTTACACAAGTTTCCAATTCACATGGTTGCACTTTGCATATACACATTTCACATTGTTCACTTACACATTAACACATGAACACATACACATTACACATTCACATTTTAGGTGCCGTGACACATAGTCCAAACCACCAAAGAAGGACATATACACATCACATTACACATAGACGCCATCTAGGCATTCCAATGGCGACTCTTGGACTGCGCAGACCGGGAGAACAAGTCTCCACCCTAACCAGTGGTACTTGTCCACCTCCAGGATTTCCCCTAATGCCCTTAGGGTCACTTACACATTGAACTTTCTCAGGGGACTTTTCCCTGATACAGTTCCACTGCCCCTCTACGGAAGCAGTGTCACATTGGCACAGTTACACATTTACACATTTTACCGATTTACACATGGTTTTACACATATCACTTTTCATCCCATTCACTTTCTCACTCACATGCATATCTCTGTTTTCCTGACATGACACTACAGATTTCAGGAGTTTAACACACAGTAAATTCACCTATCAGGTTGGGTTTAAACGATATCTAATCACTTTACGATGACATGTATAAATTTTTACATTTCTCATGGAAAAGTGCATAACTCCTTATATACTGGTCCAAATGACTTGGAAATTTAACCACAAGCTATTTTCGGGTTCAAGATCATGCATTCAATTTTTCAGATTTTTTTGAGCTAAATAGAATTTACAAAAAAGTAAATACCTATTTAGCATGCCATTCATAATTTAAGTTGACATGGAGTTTAACACCATCATACATTTTTGCCACTTACTGTCTGAACAGAGACTAACTGTTATATGCATGATCTGATAATACAGAATTACCCTAAATCATATACAACCATAGATCGATCACAACAATTCTTTCTTGCATGCCTTTTTATTTCCCGAACCGAAATTAATAGCAATTTATGCAAGCATGGACAATTTATCAAAATTGAGTACACATATACTAATCCACTAACTTCATGATCTGACAAAACTTAGGGCACTCAGACTAGTCCTAATCATAAAACATGGATTGGCAAGATCACCAACAAATCATGCTTGAAATTTCATGGGAGAATAATCTCTAACATTCACCACCACACATCATAACTCATCCACACACCACATTTACCAGTATACATAGTGTATAGGGTTACCATATATCCTCATCACGGAAAACCCATCGAAAATAATCGCATAGGAGGGCAGAACAGTTTACTGTTCTGTCCAGATGAACTTGGCGGCTGTCTCTGGCCGCTAATTCAATGTCAGCGGCATAGTCGATGGACGCCAATCATGATCTCAGCGTCCAGGGACCTTGCCGTTAATTCAGGTCTGTGTAGAACACAGACCCGAGCTCTCAAGATAGGGTGAATCTGAGGGTCTAGGACACGAGAGAAAATTCATAAAATTGAAAAACCATCCTAGACTCATACGGGAACCTTATGGTAGGGTCACTTGCCTTTTAGAAACACTCCTAAGGGATCAAAAGTGCTGGTGAAGCCCTCCTTGGGCAGTCCCAAGAAGTGCAGAAATGTCCTCCAAGATCCCTTCCTCCGGGCTCCTGGATGATCTCCACAGCAAGGAAATGTCGGGGAGGCCTTCCTCGATGATCCCTCTAGCTCCAGTTGCAGTAGAACGCCGGACAACGCTTTAGAAGCTCGGATTTGGGCTGCAAGGATGGGTTTTTCTCATAGCTCAGAAGCTAGGGTTTCTCCTCTTGTTTCTCTCTTGCAAAAGGGTGAAGAGAGGGTTTGGGAGCAGATTCGGGTTGGATATATGGGAGAGACTTCTCTCCCACTCACAGGGTAATAAGATGGCTCTCAGAGCCGTTGGGGACAGCTCCCCAATGGGTGAGCTTCCTTGTTTCCAGAATTTCTGGCTCTGCAACGCATGCAGGTCAGGGAAATAGGCGTCCACATCGTTAGACGCTAGGATTAGTGTTGGCGTCCATGGGTGGACGCTGACACCACATCAACGGCTAGGGGTTGACGCCAATCTAGCCTTCGACCAGAACTCTAAAACATGCAGAAAACTATGCATGCCATGCATATATACATGCAATATGTATATGGTAGTGTATCCATACTATCACCATTTAATACATGCATTATTTACATCTAGTATAACACATGCACACGTAATTGTACTAGTTAATACGTACGTAATATGTATATACATACACAAGCACAAATATACACATACAAATACAAATAATGCGACGGAAATTCGAGGGCCTTACACCCTCTCCCCCTTAAAGAAACTTCATCCTCGAAGTTATAACGACACTACTCAAACAAAAGGGGATACTTCTTCTTCATCGCATCCTCAAGCTCCCAAGTAGCCTCCTCTCGTGAGAAGTTCCGCTAGAGAACTTTCACCGACGCAATACTCTTGTTCCGGAGATGCTGAACCTTCCGGTCAAGAATAGCTACTGGTTGCTCGACATACGAAAGATCTGGCTGGATCTCCACTGGCTCATGACTAATCACATGAGACGGATCTCGGACATACTTCCTGAGCATAGATACGTGGAATACAGGGTGAACGCTAGCCAAAGCTGGGGGTAATGCTAGCTCATATGCCACGTTGCCCAAACGTCGGAGAATCTCATATGGGCCAATGAATCTAGGGCTCAACTTACTATGCCTGCCAAATCTGACGACACCACGAGTAGGCGATATCTTCAGAAAGACATGATCGCCAACCTCGAACTCCAAATCCTTTCTCCTGTTGTCGGCATAACTCTTCTGCCTATCTTGTGCCGCAACAAGCTCTTCCTAATAAGCTGGATCTTATCCGAAGTTTCCTGAACTAACTCCGGTCCGATCAACTGCCTGTCACCAGTCTCCTCCCAACATAACGGAGATCTGCAGGCCTACCATACAACGCCTCGAATGGAGCCATACCAATACTAGCATGAAAGCTGTTATTGTATGCGAACTCCACAAGAGGTAAATGACGCTCCCAATCATCCTTCCAATCCAGAACACACGCTCTCAACATATCCTCGAGTGTCTGGATAGTCCTCTCGGACTGTCCATCGGTCTGGGGATGAAATGCCGAACTGAGCTTTAGCTCCGAACCTAACGCATCCTGAAGACCCTTCCACAGCCTCGAAGTAAATCTCGGATCTCGATCCGAAATGATCGACTTCGGCACACCATGCAATCTAATGACACTACTAACTACTAACATAGCTAAACTCTCTACTGACTGCTTCTTCTTCATAGGCAAGAAATCAGCAGTCTTCGAGAATCTATCTACAACTACCCAAATCGAGTCATTGCCCCTTCTAGATCGAGGCAAACCAGAAACGAAGTCCATAGTGACAGCTTCCCACTTCCACACTGGGATATCCATCCTCTGCATAAGGCCGGATGGTCTCTGTCGCTCGGCCTTCACTTGCTGACACACCAAACACCTAGACACATAATCCGCAACATCCTTCTTCATGTCGGACCACCAAAATGATCTTTTCAGGTCTTGATACATCTTAGTGTTACCCGGATGAATAGAGAATCGCGATCTATGAGCCTCTGCTAGCACATGCTCACGGACATCTACTAAATCAGGGACACAGACACGGTGCTGAAATCTAATCACACCGTCCTCATCACGAGCAATGCTCGCCTTACCCACTAATTCTAACAATCTAGGGTCGGCTTCCTGTTGCTCGATCACCTCATCCAAAACAGAGGATCTAAGGGATAGCTGAGCTACAAAAGCCTGACACAACGATGGCTCTAACTCGGTCATAGAGTACGCCGCATCCTCCAACATCTTCCAATCCTGCTGGAGCGAAGACCTCTTTCTACTAAGAGCATCCGCTACGACATTCGCCTTTCCAGGGTGATACTGAAAGTCGAAGTCATAGTCCTTCAAGAACTCAATCCATCTTCTCTGCCTTAGGTTTAATTCCTTTTGGGAGAAAAGATACTTCAAGCTCTTGTGGTCAGTAAACACCTCAAATCTGACACCATAAAGATAGTGCCTCCAGATCTTTAGTGCATGAACCACTGCTGCGAGCTCAAGGTCATGAGTCGAATAGTTCCTCTCATGCTCCTTTAACTGACGAGAAGCATAAGCCACTACCCTTTCTTGCTGCATGAGCACACAGCCTAAACCGATCCGAGACGCATCCGTATAAATGGCAAAGCCCTCTAGACCATTAAGCAATACCAATACCGGAGCAGAAGTAAGCTTAGCCTTCATAGCTGGAAGCTACGCTCACATGCCTCAGACCATACGACCTCTCACCCTTCCTGTTGCTTTGTCAAGGGGGCGGCGATGGATGAGAAACCCTCAATGAATCGCCGATAGTAACCAGCTAACCCAATAAAACTACGAATCTCCGAAGGGTTCTTGGGAACCTCCAATCCATAACTGCCTGGACCTTCGCTGGATCAACTGCAACACCAGCGCCGGAGATAACATGCCCGAGGAAATGAACCTCGCGCAACCAAAAATCGCACTTGCTGAATTTTGCATACAGCTTGTGCTCACAAAGAACCTCTAACACTAACCTCAAATGCTGACGGTGGGTGGCCTCATCCGAGAATAGACCAACACATCGTCAATAAACACTACACACAAAGCTATCTAAATACGGCCTAAACACCCGTTCATGAGATCTATGAACGCTGCAGGGGCGTTGGTCAATCCGAAAGGAAGGACCAAGAACTCATAATGTCCATAACGGGATCTAAATGCCGTCTTGGACACATCCTCACTCCGAATCCTCAACTGATGATAACCAGATCGCAAGTCAATCTTAGAAAAGACTGATGCATCTCGCAACTGGTCAACAAGTCATCAATACGAGGTAAGAGATACCTGTCTTCACAGTCACTTGGTTCAACTTCCGATAGTCAATGCACAACCTAAGTGATCCGTCTTTCTTCTTGACGAATAATACAGGTGCGCCCCAAGGGAAACACTAGGGCGAATAAATCCCTTATCAAGCAACTCTTGCAACTGCCTCCTCAACTCGGCTAACTCAGCAGGTGCCATCCGATATGGAGCCTTCGAGATAGAGAGGTGCCCGGAAGCAACTCTATGGTAAACTCTATCTCTCTATCCGGTGGCAATCCAGACAAGTCATCAGAAAGACATCTGGAAAATCCTGCACTACCTCAATCTCCGCAAGAGTAAGTGACTCATCAGCCTCTGGCACTAACACCACGCTGGCAAGAAAAGCGTCACAACCCTTGTTTACCATGCGCATCGCCTTCATGGCAGAGATGACCCTTTTCCCACCCAGTTCCTTGGCAAGGGGTGAGAGAACTCATCCTCACCAGGAATGCGGAAAACAATCCTCTTCTGACGACAATCCACTAACGCATAGTGCTCCTCTAGCCAATCCAGACCAAGAATAGCATCATAGTCCTTCATCTTTAGCAAGAAGAAACACCCATCTAGGATTCTATCCTCAATGCACACAGGTAACGACGGAATGCACTTCCTAGTCGATACCGTACCCGCAGGGGTGTGCACAGACAAGGGGACCTCTAACTCCTCAGACTCTACGCCTGACTCTAGGGCTAACTGCCTAGCGAACCGCTCAGAAATGAACGAGTGAGTAGCACCCGTATCAAACAAAACCCGAGCGTGCACACCTAAAAGCAAAACCGTACCTTCGGTGACATGCTCCGCCTGCTCGGCGTCCTCGCGAGCTAAAGCAAACACTCGAGCTAGGGCTCGAGGCCTTCCTGGTCTTCCTGTAGCTGGCGCGGCTGCCGCTACTGCTGGGGCTGGCGCTCCACGCTGAGCTCCCTGCTGAAGTCTTGGGCAATCCTGATCTTGTGGTCGCTGCTCCCGCACTTCAAGCATCTACCCGCTACCACCAACACTCGGAACCACCATGTGTCTTCCCGCAATGGGGACACTCTTTCTCCACACCAGGGGAACGTACAGAAGGTACCTGAGAGTTGTTGACTGTCACAGATCGCTGCGGTGTCTAGTACACCATTTTCTTCTTATTCTGCCGCTGGAATGTCGCTGCCGGCCTCTTATGCGAAGCCTTCTTTTCCTCCAGATATTGCTCCATTTCTCCCTCCTGCCTGCAGGAAGCATTGAGGGCCTCGTCCAACGTGCGGTGGTCAAACGCCATGAGTCTCGTCCGCAGTGATGGCTTGAGTCCCATCACGAACTTCTTGGTCTTCCTGCGCTCATCCTCTACGATATGCGGTGCATACTTAGAAAGTTCAGAAAACCTTGCCTCATATTCCAACACGGTCATGGAGCCTTGCGTCATGGAGAGAAATTCCTACTCTATTTTGTCCTGGATATGCTCTGGGATGAACTTGGCTCGAAAGAGCCTCACGAACGCGTCCCACGCCACGTCTACTGCTCCGTCCTCAAAGCGTATACGTAGTAGGGAGCGTGTACGTAGTAGGGAGGACCACCATACATCCGCTCTCTCCTGCAATACACCTTCATAAGCACCAACTAACAAATTCTAAATTAAGTAGAACATTCAAACATACAAAATTAAAAGCCTACCTGTAGCATGTAGGTGGCTAATGTCACCTTATCCTCGTCAGGGCACCTGATGGCTCGGAAGATTTTCTCTGTCTCCCTTAACCAACTTTCTGCCATTAATGGATCACTCTCCCCCTTAAAAGAGGGTGGGGTCATCCTCTTGAATCGCTCCATGATGGGAGGTCCACCATGGTCCTGAGCTGGTGCCTGAGCCTGCTACATTAAACAATAGACAATACACAATAAACACAATATCATGCAATTTAAATAGCAAACTACTAGTTGTTTTCATTATTCTACCTGGGCCTCCAACTGTGCTTGGAGTGCTGCCTGGGTATGAGCCTGCGTCTGCATGGCTTGCACCAGACCTTGCATGAATACTCCGTAATCCACAGGCGGTGGTGGGGGAAGTACAGGACCTGGCGGTGCCGGGGCTTGCTGCTCCGCCCGCTCGTCACGTCGCGGCTCGTCCTCACGGGCCGACGCTCCACCATGCCTACCTCTCGAAGCCATGGCTGTAATAAAATTTCAGCCACTATTAGAGCTAGGTTACTAAGTTTTCTAACCATTTTCTTATCTATCTTTCACTTCTTATTAGTGTTTTCTACACATGTGGACATACTTAGCATGCAATGGGGATGATGACTTAGGTATATTCATGTGCAATCTCAACCGGTCGCTCTGATACCAATCTCTGTGACGGCCCTCATTATACCGGTAAGGTTATACCAACCCACGTCGGTATAGCGAGAGTCCTCACAGTGGGACATTTACCCAAACGATACAAACAGCTGAGATACACGCGAATATACGAACAGAGTAGCGGAAGTAAAAAGAACTACTGTCTTCATTCATTCATCATCCACATTTAACATACATGAAATTTGCAATTAACATTAAAGAACTTAAATTTCACATAATTTAAATTGCTGAAAAATAAGTACACAATGTCCACACTTATACAATTTCCTCATGATTTCTAGTACAATGTCACTTTTACATACTAAGAAACACAAAAGAGGTACACTGCTCCAACAATCTAAACTCCGCGCTCGGAGTCCGTCTCTACCGTCTCCTCCACGAGAGTCTCGTCACCGTCTATACCTGTATGCCGAAGCAAGAAGTGAGTCTTAAAGACTCAGCGAGCAACACTACTCATAACGTACACGTATAAGTCATAGCGGTTTCTACATGCACATTCACAAATTTCAACATATGGCATGCTAGTCATTTGAAAGTTGCAACCTATCATGAAAGTTCTACAATTTAATACATGGATCATGCTTTCAGATTTCTAAGAATAAAACTCACCTATCACATGCTCTCTATTCAATTTACTCGTGAAATTTTGCCTTTAAAGAACCAAGACATGAGAGCTACAATCATGAACACGGTGCATATATGAATGGAGAACACAACTAGCCTGGACTTTACATGTTCTTAAGCACATACATAGACATTTTCACATGCTTTAAGTTGCTGGTTTCACATGGTTTAATGGCTGTAAACCTACACATGAGAGCTACAATATTGTTTAAAACATACTATGTGAACAACCAATCATGCTATTTTCTACACGTGCTCATCAATTATCCCTAACATGATTCTAGACATTTTCGCACATATAAACATAATGATAACAACATGAAATCTGATTTCACATGGTTTCAGATTTGTCTCACATGGATTCCAATGTCATATCTCACATTTTTAATTTCACATTTTCTTTACACAAGTTTCCAATTCACGTGTTGCACTTTGCTCATACACATTTCACATTGTTCACTTACACATTAACACGTGAACACATACACATTACACATACTTCACATTCACATTTTAGGTGCCGTGACACATAGTCCAAACCACCAAAGAAGGACATATACACATCACATTACACATAGACGCCATCTAGGCATTCCAATGGCGACTCTTGGACTGCGCAGACCGGAGAACAAGTCTCCACCCTAACCAGTGGTACTTGTCCACCTCCAGGATTTCCCCCTAATGCCCTTAGGGTCACTTCCACATTGAACTTTCTCAGGGGGACTTTTCCCTGATACAGTTCCACTGCCCTCTACGGAAGCAGTGTCACATTGGCACAGTTACACATTACACATTTTACCGATTTACACATGGTTTTACACATATCACTTTTCATCCCATTCACTTTCTCACTCACATGCATATCTCTGTTTTCCTGACATGACACTACAGATTTTAGGAGTTTAACACACAGTAAATTCACCTATCAGGTTGGGTTTAAACGATATCTAATCACTTTACGATGACATGTATAAATTTTTACATTTCTCATGGAAAAGTGCATAACTCCTTATATACTGGTCCAAATGACCTAGAAATTTAACCACATGCTATTTTCGGGTTCAAGATCATGCATTCAATTTTTCAGATTTTTTTGAGCTAAATAGAATTTACAGAAAATCAAATACCTATTTAGCATGCCATTCATAATTTAAGTTGACATGGAGTTTAACACCATCATACATTTTTGCCACTTACTGTCTGAACAGAGACTAACTGTTATATGCATGATCTGATAATACAGAATTACCCTAAATCATACAACCATAGATCGATCACAACAATTCTTTCTTGCATGCCTTTTTATTTACCGAACCGAAATTAATAGCAATTTATGCAAGCATGGACAATTTATCAAAATTTGAGTACACATATACTAATCCACTAACTTCATGATCTGACAAAACTTAGGGCACTCAGACTAGTCCTAATCATAAAACATGGATTGGCAAGATCACAACAAATCATGCTTGAAATTTCATGGGAGAATAATCTCTAACATTCACCACCACACATCATAACTCATCCACACACCACATTTACCAGTATACATAGTGTATAGGGTTACCATATATCCTCATCACGGAAAACCCATCAAAAATAATCGCATAGGAGGGCAGAACAGTTTACTGTTCTGTCCAGATGAACTTGGCGGCTGTCTCTGGCCGCTAATTCAATGTCAACGGCATAGTCGATGGACGCCATTCATGATCTTAGCGTCCAGGGACCTTGCCGTTAATTCAGGTCTGTGTAGAACACAGACCCGAGCTCTCAAGATAGGGTGAATCTGAGGGTCTAGGACACGAGGGAAAATTCATAAAAATTGAAAAACCATCCTAGACTCATACGGGAACCTTATGGTAGGGTCACTTGCCTTTTAGAAACACTCCTAAGGGATCAAAAGTGCTGGTGAAGCCCTCCTTGGGCAGTCCCAAGAAGTGCAGAAATGTCCTCCAATATCTCCTTCCTCCGGGCTCCTAGATGATCTCCACAGCAAGGAAATGTCGGGGAGGCCTTCCTCGATGATCCCTCTAGCCTCCAGTTGCAGTAGAACGTCGGACAACGCTTCAGAAGCTCGGATTTTGGGCTGCAAGGATGGGGTTTTCTCACAGCTCAGAAGCTAGGGTTTTCTCCTATTGTTTCTCTCTTGCAAAAGGGTGAAGAGAGGGTTTGGGGAGCAGATTCGGGTTGGATATATGGGAGAGACTTCTCTCCCACTCACAGGGTGATAAGATGGCTCTCAGAGCCGTTGGGGATAGCTCCCCAATGGGTGAGCTTCCTTGTTTCTAGAATTTCTGGCTCAGCAACGCATGCAGGTCAGGGAAATAGGCGTCCACATCGTTAGACGCCAGGATTAGTGTTGGCGTCCATGGGTGGACGCTGACACCACCTCAACGGCTAGAGGTTGACGCCAATCTGGCCTTCGACCAGAACTCTAAAACATGCAGAAAACTATGTATGCCATGCATATATACATGCAATATGTATATGGTAGTGTATTCATACTATCACCATTCAATACATGTATTATTTACATCTAGTATAAACACATGCACACGTAATTGTACTAGTTAATACGTACGTAAATATGTATATACATACACAAGCACAAATATACACATACAAATACAAATAATGCGACGGAAATTCGAAGGCCTTACACAGAAACTAGTGGAGTACTCCCCACGATCTAGGTGGTTCCAACGCCACGATCTCCTCAACGTCTCTCCATTAAGACCTTAACGATCCATTACAATTTGTCAGCATATTAACTACCTAGGCTTCAACTATATAAGGGGATCAAAACTCCCGATATCAAGGTACGCAGATCTCTCTATATAGAACTCCAAATTACTCGGTCAAATTCTTCACTGACTTAGACATCGGAGGGTTATCCCCCAGTTCTTCAAACCGGAGCCCTTTGATGCTTCGTCTTCCTTATAGATCCTACACATCCACGCAGCCTCCGGCTAAGTTCCCTTTCCATCTCCACATATAGAAGAGAGCGAGTCGTCTCCGACCACTTTTTGACTGCTACAAACTTCTTTCAGCGTCCATCTTGGTCAGCACGGATTGGGCATTTGATTAACTTAATATTTTCTGTTATTCCTGTGCTTAATTTTTCATTGATCGCCCAACCAAAAAGATTGGGAGCTCCTCCAACAATTAACGAAGTCATAAAATCTAGCTCCGTCGTGATCTCCACATCTTGATGCTGACATGAATTATATACATACGAATTAAGTGGGATTATAAGTGAGTGGGGCTTGTGGCAATATCACCTCGTGCTGACAGGACATGATCACCTTTTATAGCTCCTGATCGTCCTCCTAAAATGTTCGGATCACGAGCACTTACTAAAGGGAGGATTGCGATTTTTCAACCATCCCAGAATCAGAGAATCCTATGAGAAATCTTATAACCTCACCCACAACAGAACCCAGTTCTCCTGTCAAACGATCTGAGCTGTGACCACTCTCCCTCTCCCAACACAACACCACCCAAGATTTCTTAGTAATGATAATAATATATAATAACAATCTATCTTTTTTGTAAATGGGGGATTAAACTATAGTACACACAAAGGAAGAAAAAGAGGAGAGAAGCTTCAAAGATAACATGCTATGACTAGGACGACCCTTTCCAGACTAGCACAGAGAGAGAGAGAGAGTCTAAGTCTATCCCCCAATCTTAATTTCTGGAACATGCATGAACCTTGTTCAAGAAGTTGGTGCTGGATCCCCATGAAGCACAGGACTTCCACGTGTGGCACTGTAAGATTCCAAAAAGGAACAGTTTCTCTGTATGAAGAAGATGAGGACGTAAGCCAGAAACAATTCTTAATTTTACGTGTGGGGTTTGTCTGCTTCCATTAGGATGCATGATGCACCAACCAACTGGACGTGTACCCTTGTCCTTTTCGAGCAATATTGCCTAGCTCCCAGTTGGTGGAGGGTTGCAGCTAGGGGTTTCAACTCCAATTATTAATTAACATGAACAGCTATTTGTATGTTTTGATTATTCTCTCAATAACGAAATTTTAAATTATCTCTGATTAACTCCCAATGGAGATTTTCTTGATATTTTGTTAAAAAGACAGGACATATATAGTTGATCTTATGTACTGAATTGAAGATGCAAGGATCTGTAAGAAAGGGTAAGCAATTAAGGAATTCTGGAATTGTTTTCTAGGGGACAAAAAAAAAAAAAAAATCTGCTCATGCTTAAGTTAGCAAAACTGCAAACAAGTACTAGGATCAAGATTAGCTTGATGTCCATATCTCCCTTTGTTGCCATTCTAGGTTGCATAAAGTGATCACATATAGAGAGGCATTTTCCTAGGTGCCCATTCCAAACTAGTTGTCAAAATTTTAATTATATGGACAAATTAATTTGTTCTAACGTTTTGGACATTTACCAGTTGTCCCATCCATTAAGAGTGTGTATTGGAGGCCAACATGTCCACCCCTTACTAGTTTGGACTCTGAATCACCCAAGTTATCCGGCATAAACTAGTATAGGAATTGACAGGATTTAATTCTCGGGTTAGAGAAATACTTAATATTTGGCTGATTGGGTATTAAGCATGACGTGGATTGTTTGGACACGTATCTCTCATTGGCCAGACATCGGATCTCATAATATGTTGAACTCAATGCCCAAGGCATACCCAAACAATTTACATATATATTGCTACACGATGACCGGGTAAAAAACAAGGCTAGGTGGGATAACCCTGTACTTGGAGAATGCATGGGCTTGATCAATTCGTTTTCTTTCGCCGCCGGACCCAACACGTACCTCTTATTGGACCGCCGAGTAGCCCTTACAATTCAAGTCTTAAGACTGCTTCTAACTACTTCCGAACAATCTCCTCTTCAGTGTTAACTGTATATAATCTTTCGAATTAATATCTTGATAAAAATGTGTGGGGGGTGAAGGATCTTATATATCAATTGGGAAATTTTTGAGAAAATTAAATCTCTCTTGTCAAAACAGGAGTTTTAATTAACTCGTCACCTAATTATGTGAAGTGAAGTGAAGGGACGTGGCAGCTCGAAGAAACAAGAGTCCATCTGACCGAGTCATAAAGATCTATCTCCCAAGAACATCCTACTATTAAGAAAGAGAAAAACTTATTTTCTAATTTGGATGGAAAGAAACTATCTTATCCGTCTGGACGCATCTTGCCACTTTTTTCTCACACTTTTCCTCGTGTAAATCTATTCCTCATGTAAATTTTATTTATTTCAATCTTAATCATTTATTTGTCACCTTAATTAAGAGTCACCAATAAATTATATGGAGACTAGAATGATACCATCCATAATGGTCAGTCTCTAGGTATTTCTAATAAAAAGAGAAAGGAATTTGCCTTGGAGACGATTCACCTTCCCAAGGCAGGGTGATCTGAGGAAAGAGAGTGATCTCATTCCCAGATGTGAACAGAGCCCTCGCACTGTCAAGCCTTTCTAGAACGCCGCATATATGATTCTGAAACCTGCCTCGCCTCTAAGTTTGTGTTGATTCGCCAGGAAGCAACATACAGATGGGGGTGGCATTAATCTTACACCAGTCCAAAAGAAGGTTCCCATCCCCACAACGAAGATGCGAGCAGTGGAGTGGATATTAATTATATCGAAGGTGGGTGCATCCTTGTCCTCTTCCGTGTGAAGTTGTCTAAGCATTCATGAATAGAACATGGAAAAGGGAAAAAAAAAGAAAAAAAGAATCGGAAACTCTGACAAGATCTTATGAGATAATTTATGAATAGAACATGAGGGGATAAAATTAAACTGCATTCAGAAATTCTGCATGACGACATGTAGTGTTCACTTCCGAACAAAGTTACGATGATTCTGTCCGGCGTACTTTTTGATTTCTCACACTGCTGGGACTTTGGATGCTTTTGTAGCAAATCAAGAATTCTCATTCATATGATGTCTATCTATTACATATAGTTTGATGCTTTATAGAAGTGTTGAATAACTTTGTTCCTGCACATCATTAGTATGATAAATAGTAGGATTTGAGGAGCTTTTACATAATATTGAAGGATTTTAGGATTTTAAAGCGAAAAACCCTATCAATAATATGTAGATTTAAGAGACGAATACAGGTTTCATTCATTTTCTTTTATTTAGTAGTTCAAACACGTTAGTAAACATTAAACAACTTACTTGATTTAATGTTCAAAGATCTCCAATTAAACTTGACCTTTAAACAAGCCAATTTTGAATAAATGGTAGTTAGTCAACTCGTTTACAATTCAACGGTTCAAGTCCAATCCATCTATTTAATAACAAACGATCATAACTTGAATCAAGTAGAAATTACCAAAGATAGTAAATTTTCAAAGATTTCCCTACAACATACTTTATGACCAAATCCTACCAGAACTGAGAGAATGAATTAAAATTATGACTTTTATAAAATGGCAAGATTTTCTTGCTGAGGTAATAGGATGGGAAAATGAAGGAATTTGTTCCCTAAATTATGAGTTTCCTAAAATAGCAAAATTCCATGAGGTTCACCCAGACAACAATTTACACAAACCAATAATGATACAAATGTATGTACATGTATCTTATTTTGTACAACTCTTTTTATGAACTGTGAACCAATGGACATACACACCCTTAAATTAATTCCCTACCCAGCAGCCAAAAGCCATAGCATGATAAGGGATGATACCCAAACCAATAGCCAACTCAGGAAGCCCAAAGAGACTGCCAACTGGTAGTTCCAACATTGAACTTTCTTGCAGAACCCCAGATCCCTGTCGAATAAAACTGTTAACCCTGCCGAGGCAGAAACAGCCGCAAGGGACAGCATTCCTGTGACCTGTGAAAGTTATTGTATTTTCAGCGTCCTCAGCAAATGAACTCCTACATAATAACACAACACAAAAACAAGAAATTAAACAAGCAGCGAGAGTGCATTGGCAGACCCAATCCCCAGTAACAAAGAGGCCAACTACAATAGAATGGTGTAGATCAGTCTTCTTCACCAGCTGGTAAATGTCCAAGCATGCAAGGCCCAAGCTCCATATAAATTGTAACGCCATTGACACCACTAAATAACTGCAAGATGCAACATGGTTGACACCGATGAGTGACAGGATTGACAACAAAAAAAAGATGGCAGCTTGTCTAGATGTAATATAGATGCAATTACATGCAAATATGCAAACACCAAATAGCTAAACTTTAAACGAGTAACTTCTCGCTAAACGAAATTCCTTCACCATGCTGCCCAAAACACACTTCAAAATCAACCATCTATGTACCCATCAATCAAGATCCTTCAAACATGTGATCTAGTTATGCCATGAGAATCCATGCTCCGTATATAAAAGATGGAAATAAATATTCATAAGAGATATAGAAGCAAAGAATTGCAGATGAACGAAATTCTCCTGGGTTGGTTATGCAACAGATCACTAGTATTCAAAGAAGACCCCCATGTAACGGCTCCTGTTTGATAATTCCGAGACATGAAAGAAGCCAACTTATACCTTGAACTCTCCCAAAGACAAGATGATGTTCCAGAACTAATAGTTCCCATAGGGTCTACATACTATGGTGAAGACTAGTTCAAGCACAAAAAAATTTGCTATTCTACATGTGTAATGATCTTTGGACGGACCGCAGCTATTCACTTCACCAGTACCAAATAAATGTCCTGTCAGACCCTATTGATCAGATGGCCTCTTGAACTTCTTACTGCAAAAAGAAACAATTCAGACAAGGTTGACCATATTCTCCATAGCTTTTGAAGAAATATTTGTGTAGGCATCACAGAAAGTTGCCTATAGGCTGTAGCTGCCATCCTTTTGTTGCAATAGGTCCTATGGCTTGGAGGAACTTTTCAAAGAAAAGTAGCTGCTAGATAGCTCGGAAACAAATTGCTTAGCAGCTCGAGTTGAATTTCTCAGTAAGTCAAGAACAAAGGGAAAAGGCCCAATCATGTATAAGAAGAAAGATGATATCTAAGAGCTCCACAACAGACATACTATCCCACCCTCCTTCACCCTGCTCTGAAAGAACCTTCATCATGCAAAGAAGGGTGCCAAACCTCCTGACTGTTGGATTTTGGTGAGAGTGAAGTAACACAGAATATTTGGTTTAAAATGACAAAGAGGCATGCTCCTCATCTCATTTCCTTGGTACCACTTGGGACTAGATAATGAAAAGGAAATATGACAAAAATTTTGAGAGCTGTCATCTGCAAAGAGTGGTACCACTGCTTGCTGCATTGGCAACAGCTCTATATGATCCTGCTAGTTTAGTTAATCTCATGTTGATTGTGTGTTATCCTGGGCATTCTTCTCAAATTCATTCACTTTGAGTTGGATGTTCCAACATAACATCAGAAGTAGCTCACGTACAATGCAATTATTCTTTCTACTTGTGCTTTGGGCCTATTTGTGTATTGTATCCTACATGCGAGCCATACGGCTTTGGTTATACTTTTGACTCCATGCCTAAAGCTGCTGGATATAGTAATGCCCGTTTGGTAAGGTGTAAAGTAGGGGATAAGGGTGAATCTAACCCTATCCCATGTTTGGTATGCCAAAAAAGATGGGTACAAAGGTTGTTTAGACATTTGGGGATATCCCCAAAAAATAGGCGAAAGTTGGGGATAAGTCATCCCATGTTTTTGCTGGGATGACTTATCCCCATCTCCTATCCCCGTTTTCCTCCTCCATTTTCCCCCCTTTCTCCCCTCATTGCCCATTCCGTCGCCCTAAACCCATTTTCACAGGAAGGTCCACCGTGGCTGGCTTGCAGAAGAAGATCTGCTTCTTCCCTCCTCTCTGTGACTTGCAGGTCTTCGAGATCTTCATCTTCTTCCTTGCAAACAAAGGTTCTATCCCCACATTAACACCATTTCTACCAAACGAAGGATGGGGTTATCTTCAAAAATCTATCTCTGAAAATACCAAACAACAGGTTGATTAAGAATGAGGATAACGTATCCTCAGATTAATTTACCCCCATCCCCTTTTTTCTATCCCCATACCACACGGGTAAGGGTTATTAGTTAGGTTAATCCCACGTCCGTCATGTACAGCACATCTATGAGCATATATAGCAGTGGACTCTTGGATGCTCCACTTACAATTGATTGCTTTTAAATTGGACCATGTGAGTTTTTTTTGGCTGCAGGAATGCAGTTTAGGAGGGCATAGACACAATTCCTTTTATATTAAGTATGTAGAAGGTTTTTGAACTTCATCCAGATCACTGATTCGATGGCATGTCATTGATTTAAAATAGTCCAGAAGTACAGGTGTAACAGATCTTAGTCTAAAATGGTAATTTAAAATAGTCCAGAAGTAGAGATGTAACAGATCTTAGTCAAAAATGGAAATGGCACATTCCACTTTCATTTCCCATAAGAATAATTGGAGAGAGAAATGGAAACAAAAACAAGTAGCTTCCTTTCTGCATCAATTTCTGCTTCCAAATCAGTAATGAAAGTTCTGGTTATTGTCTGATTATTTTTCTTATTTCTTTGATTTCTTATTAGTTCTCGATCTTGAGGGTCACAAGAAAGGATCATGTTACCTATCTGCAATCATTGGATGTGAGACAGATCTCATCCTATATATATATATATATATATATATATATATATATATATATATATATATATAGAGAGAGAGAGAGAGAGAGAGAGAGAGAGAGAGAGAGAGTAGTGCTATGGTACGGCGGTGCGGACCCGCCGTACCATAGCACCCTGCAGTTGGATCTCCATCCAACAGTGAGAAATAAAAAAAAGTTGTGAATGTGCCGTTGCGCGCGCTGCAGCACAGCTGTGCCCGTTGGATGGCCATCCAACGGGCGGCAGCAGGGTGCGGCGGGGCCGCACCCTAGACTTTACCTATATATATATATATATATATAGATATAGATATGTCGAGTATTAAAAGTCATCCTGTCCACTTGTAATGTTATTTGTACTTCTTGTACTTGTACTCTTGTGCTTCATAGTCCTACATAAAACCCTTCTAACAGATCTTACAATGTAATCTGTGAAAGTCCAAAATTTAAATTCTCATATCTCTGACAATAAAATGCTAGTATAAAACTACCTGTTACAAAGTGATCCCTTGCAATATAACTGATGAATTTGTAAGTCTAAGTCAAGAAACTCACCGTAGCAAGATTGAAGAATATGAAGTTGAGAGGATGTTGCTTAGTGAGCTACATGAGATAACTGACAGAGATATGAATATATAGTATACCAATTGTCATATCAATACATCTGTACTCCATCCCTAGACTACTATATGGAAAATATGAACTATCGGGAACAAATACTCACTGTAGAACAAGGGACAGAAAAGGCATCATGCAAGAGAGAAGACTAGAAAGGGGTGGAGGGAACAAGGGAGAGGGACTGAGGGAGAGGGGTGCATATAACCAGATAAGCAAGCCGTTGTTTAATGTAAGCACCATTATCTGTAGCCACAATTATTAAATGCAACCAGTTTTACATATCATGAGAGAGAAAGGTGATTGCATGTCTATCATAATTCCTAAGCTCACTCCATAGCCTGCTACAGTTTAAATTTTTTATTAAGCGAGTATTATAAGTCATCTTTCCATCATAATGCAATTCGAACAAGAACTAAACTCCAAAATTAACAGAAAAAGAAACATAAAACCTTAGAAGCACAACGTCTAAGAAAAAATGGGTTATCTACGAAACATATCTCCATTGTGGTCCACAAACTAAAGTCGAGACTAGATAATAGATTTGCATGTAGATGAATTATTACACATTAAACCACAGACTTTCACATATCCAGTCATAACATTTTGTTCAGCTATTGAATCAACAAACTTCTGAAATTTGCCCGATTCAACATTAAGAACAGCAAGGTATTATTCAAACATATTGGTCCACCCTAATCCAAAGACTTGTCATGCAGCTATGCCTCCCGAAGCATACTCCATATCCTAAAACACTTTGAATCTCTGGAATTTACAACTTTGCAATAATACACTCCACAGGAAGCAGGCAACACAATATTAATAGATTCATTCCAGATCCACTTTTACCATCTTCAGACACTCATCATTTCCTCAATTTATTGAATTTTGAAGCATAAGGCCACCAGAAACATCTAACTAATCGTTGTCAAGAGTCACACATCAGTCAACTCATACAACACTGAAGCATTTGGATATGGATAAGATTAAGGCTGTCAACAACGTAAGATACCAAAATCACCGAATTTTCCCAAAACCGTAGGTTTTCTGTAGTTTCTTCCTCAATAGTCATCCACTTATCAAAACAATGGTTTCAAACAGCATGTCACACCTTTGAGAATGGAACAAGAACCAAGCCCGCAAGCATCATCAGAAATCCTCCAATTCAACTTTTAGCTAGGACGACAGCCAATGAATGACTAGAAATTCCAAAAAGTGTTCTGCAAACTGAGAATCGCCAAAGCCCAATTCTACCTGTCCTAACAGTAGCCTTGTAAATTGAAGCAAAAATTTTGACAGTCCGATAGTAAAATGTGAGCAAGCAATCCCATCGTCCAACTTACATTTAATTCTAATAACATGTCGGCAAACCAAGAAACCACCAAAAAACGCAAAAAGAACAAATTCAGTAACTGTCCAAACATAGAAACACATGCAACGCAACTATGACACCGTGGCCAAAAAAATTTCCTCTTTAAATGCATCCTGACTAAAGGACATCACCGAAAAATTAATCAATTTCTTCCAATGAAGATCACCGTCACCCCCCCCCCCCCCCCAACCCAAAAGAGGAAAACAAAAAAACGAACAAGGGAAAGTACCAGAAAGCCGTGTAGGCGGAGAAACCCGGCGAGGTGGCCATCGACGTAATTGAGCCAGCCGCAAACAAGGACTGCGCCATCCGAAACACCAAACTGACAAACGTTCCCGGGGTCCCGGGGAAACCCTTCATCTTACAAGAATCCAAGGCCCCAGTGTGGCCGCAACAACAACCTCCCTTATGATCCCATCAACCGCCCTGCGGACGGGAATACCCGCTATTTATCCGCCAAAAGCAAGCAGAATCCGCGGTCCATCAGAAAGCCCACGCCCACTCCAAGGAAATCCCGATCCAACCAGGGAGAACGGATTCCGGATCTTCAACTTCCCCGAGCTCTCCGGCGAAGCACAACAAGGATGATCCTGGACGAGAACGCCGCTGCGGTACTCGGAGGCGACAGATCCGAGGAGGAGGAGGAGGAGGAGAAGAGTTGAGTCGTAACTGGGGCGAGCACGAAGCAAGGGAGGAGCAAGAACGACGGCCGGGCCGGCGCAGAGGTTAATAACGGAACAATCCCTTCAGAATCGCGTAAAAATCTATCTTAGTTTTATATTATACATACCCTTCTTTCGTGTAAACTTTCCGCCAAATATTTATGAAATAGTTTTCTTTCTTCTGTATATTGCTTAAGCATTTGACCATATGTTAATAGAAAATATGAAATATGTATATATATATATATATATATGATTATATCAATTCATATAAGAAATATAAACTTTCGTGAATTTTAACTTTAAGAGGGTTATCTATGCAAAAAACTCCCAATCATCACAACACCGGTGTTCGGTGTGGTTCTAACCAAGGTTCGCCGTACCGACTGGATCGACCGTACCGTATTCTCTGTGGCACGGTACGTATCGAACCGTACCGTACCGCTGAGATACGGTGGAAAATTGGCATGTTGTGTTGAAACTCATTCTCCTCTTGTAAACACATTCAAATAATGTCCATTTGTGTTGAAATTTTAACTATAAGCTAATGTAATAGTTTTACAAATTATGGTGATTTTAATTTAATTTTTAGAATTTATTTTACACTGGGTGAAAAATCATCCGGAAAATAGTTGTATCGGTTTAATATCGAAATCCGTATGTCAACAATTCCGGATATTTACATTTTTGATATCATCACAATTTTTTAAAAATTATGGTGTTCTCAAAATTCATTTTTGTTACAATTTTTTGGTGTCGTCTAGTCGGAGCGCGCACTTCTGAGTATGGCATTGGGCCATCATTTATTAATGTTAATTAATCTCAGATATTAATAAAATTACTATAATTTGTATCATCTCTTAATTAGTTTATGTTTGAAATTTTATCTCAATTAGACACTAATTAGACCACTTAAGTGCAGACAGAGTTTGTCGCGGTACGACGAACTCTATGTGCGCGTACTTCAACGGGACGATATTTGGTTTCGAAAATAAAGTCAAATATGAAGTCATCATAATTACTAGAAAAATGTACTGATTATAAAAATATAAATATCATGAGTTATTGATGCATAGATGTCGAGATTAGGTCGACCTAATGATTTTTGGGACAGTTTTTACTTTACAAAAAATTAATTAAAAAAATTAAACTAAAATTATTACAATTTGTATCACATATTAATTAGCTTATGTTTGAAATTTCATCTCAATTAAACACCATTAGATCCCTTAAATGTTGAGATTAAGTCGATTTACTAATTTTTGAGATAATTTTTACTTGATAAAATAATAATTAAAAAAATTAAATTAAAATTACTATAATTTGTATCATCTCTTAATTAACTTATGTTTAAATTTTCATCTTAATTGGACACCATTTAAATCACTTTAATATACCTAATATAAAAAATTATGAAAAAAAAAAATAACCCGGGTCACCCCATTGGGGTGACCCGACCGGTGCGGTTGGGCGGCACGGTCGAACCATGGTTCTAACGGCAGTTTTACGGTCAGCAGAAGTACACAAGAGGGCTGAGAGGCTTTAACGAGGGACACTGGGAAGCCAGTTTCCACGGTGTTTGGTGTAGTTTTAACGGGAGCTCTGTGGTCAGCGGGACACGAATTAGGTGGAAAGGGCGAGTGTGCGGGGGTCCATACTCCATAGAATACAGCTTCCATCGGGGGAGATTATTTAGTCATCGACTCATGGATCGTTTTTTGTCATATCTCTCGCAAAAGGTATATTACTAGGTTCATCTTTATCTCATAAGAAATGTTTATTTTTACAGTCAGTATGATCTTGATTGTAGGAGTTGGAGAAAGATAATTTCGAACCATAGCCAGTTACAGATAAAAGCAGGCCCACTCTAGCCATGCTTCACTAGGACAGACGTATAACTAATATATATAAAAAAAAGTCGAAATAAGAAGATGTATAAAATATATTAAAATAGAGAGGTTAAAATATAAATTATTAAATTTATCAATTATTATCTTATTAAAATATAAATGAGATAAAAATTATTGGGGTTGGGGGGGGCATGTTATGCGTAGCCCACTAGTCCATATGAAAGCCCCCCCCCCCTAAGTCGGACCGAAGTCCTAGGGGACAATCATGATCTAGACTAATGCCTCCGAGATAAGTTTTCTAGAATGCATTAGGGACGGGTTATATATCGCCCCACTCTTTGTAATCTAGGAAAGTCTGACTAAGCCCCCAGCCTTTTATCCTAGCTAAATTTATCTAGAGAATTCTAGGGCATAGTAGACAAGGAGATGGCCACCTTTCTCACCTAATCCACGGTCATTACTCCCCACTAAGGTGAAGGTGATTACAATAGGCCACATGGGTTATCCAATAGAACTCCCATGATTAGAGAGTAACTCCTAGTAAAGGACCCACATGAAGTGCCCTAACGTAATCTTCAATAACTCACCACGATCATGGCCTTATCTGCCCTCAATGATAGTGAGATTCGTATGGAAGATAAGGCCTATAAAATGCCCAGCAGTCCTCTATGCCAAGGTAATCCCATATGAGCACAGAACTTTATGAAGAGTGATCTTATTTTCTTTTACTCTAACCAACCCTGACTTAGGCATCAGAGAGATTTTTTTAAGAACTCCTTCTCAGAACCCCTGATCTTTTTATTGTTTTGTAAATTGGTTGATTGAAGGATTTTCTAACCTTTGTCATCACATCCGAGATCACCCTCTTCATCTGGCACAATATGTGGGAAAGTAAACCCTCCAGTCAGTCATGATTTGACCGAGCAATATGGTAAGGAGAAGGGCAAGCTATAATGGCAAGAGCCTAATGAGGGCCTCAGCCAGCGGGCCCTATCCTTCTTCACATCGTGAATCAACAAATTACCCTCTTCCGCCCATCGTGGCTATGTTCGTCCCTCCAACGATGGAAGCAGCAACACAGCAAGAAGGAAACCATAGTTCCATCCGCTCTCTTAATGCAAAGGTGGACAAGCTGTTGGACTTACTAACAGCCCAAGTGTAGCGAGACTGACACCCGCGTCGGTCACCTTCCCCGCCCAAGTAAGGGGAAGCCTCCCTCCGATGAGATCATACTATCCATACCACAAGACAATGCTTCACTTTGGAAGGAACAAGTCTGATTCGGTACAAGGTAACTAGGGAACCGTCAAGGCATCAACCACCTGAAGAGGAAGCCTCCTCGATGCCCAAAGAAAGAAGTAAACTCTCCCACTGGCTAGTGTTGTTTGTCAACTAGTGGAGGCAAGAGGATGTGCCTCTAGCACTGCCTTAGACCTTCCGATGGCATGGAGAGGAAGCACCACGTGAGCCTCTCCGAAGGGCACGAGAGTCCTAGGCTCCCTTCCATCAAGACCCTGAGTTGGCAGACCAACTTTGGGCATTTGAACATTGAGCGACAGAACAAGAATGCCAAATCCAAGACCTTCGACAAAAAAGGAGCCAACCCATTAAGGAGCTTGAGCATGAATATCCCTTTTCCTAGGAGATCTTAGAAAATCCTCTGCCAAGAAAGCTCCACTTCTTGACAATTAAGCCCTATGATGGCCTGGGAGACCCAATAGACCACTTTAACAACTATGGCTTCCTCATGACTTTGCAAGGGGCATCTAATGCCATAAAATGCTGAGCCTTTACCACAACTATCGTACAAGGGGCCCAGGCATGGTTTCGGACTCTTCCACCAGGACATGTTACTATCTTCCAACAGTTCTATAAGCTCTTTAAAGAGAGCTTTACCAGAAGTGGGATGCAACGTACCATCGTGAGATTGCTTGTGTTAAGGCAGTCCCAAGGAGAGAAGCTCTGGGACTTTGTGACCTATTTTCATGCAGAGGCTATCTAGATAGCTTGGTTAGAGGCCATCTCCACAGTCACTATGATGACTCGGGGCACCTGGGACAACTAGCTCCAAAAGAAGCTAGTCCTACATTCCCAAACGACCCCCGCCGAGTTGATGAACTTGGGCTTTGAGTCATGTAGAGTGTGAGGAGTGTTGACTGTATACTGCGATGCTCCCAGGTGGGAGGGCGAGGGAGATAGGTAGCGTCCCTTTGACCAACCTTCTAGTTTGAAGAAGAAGAAAAGTTGCAAAGGCGATAGGAGGGAGCTCTCATGCCAATTCAACCGATATACTCTGCTCATTGCTCTAGTATATGAGATATTATAGAAGATCCGAAATATGAAGTATCTTTCTTCGACTAGAACCGATGAAGAGTTGTGCAGATCAGTGAATAAGTTTCATTAAAGAGCTAGCAGGAAGCAAGCAAGCCGATACAGACAAGGAAGATCTCCTATAAAAGTAATATTGCCAATTTCACCTTGACCATGGGAACTTAATCGAGGATTGCTAGTAGTTGAATGATGAGATTGAATCACTCGTCCGATGAGGCTATCTTGAGAAGTATGTGGCCAATAAGGAAGCTCTTCATGATCCCCCTTGAGGAGATAGATAATTGGCCCTGAGGTGTATAAATCAATGTTATCTCCAGAGGAACCACCTCTAGTGGAGATACCCACCAGGGTAGGAAGTATTATGCCTAGCAAGCCATTCAAGGGGAGGAGAGGAAGAACAACCACCACCAACTTAGGGAAGCTGCCGATCACTTTCTCTAATGATAATCTTAAGGGGGTTAAAACCCCCCATGATGATGCACTTGTAATCTCAGTGATAATCAATCACTACGAAGTCCACCGTGTACTAGTAGATAATGGAAGTGCACCATATGTTTTGTCATATGATTGTTTCTTGAAGATGGGCGATGTAACACCCCAAAATTATATTTATTGGAAATTGAGAAAAAGGTGATGATTTTTTATTGATAAATATAATTACTTTCATGAGATATGATTATCTTTAATTTAATATTATTTTTATATTAATAGTATAATTCCAGTGTTGTCTTCAGAGGTGCACACTCCGACAGGGTGTCACCGGAATTCGATAACGGAATTGAAATATGAAAACACCATAATTTCCAAAAAAAAATGTGTTGATTCTAGAAACGTATATTCAGAATTACTGACGTACAAATATCAAGATTAAGTCGACACAATGATTTTTTGGATAATTTTTGCTGGATGAAAAATTAATTCTAAAAATTAAATTAAAATCTCCATAATTTGTAAAACTTATCAATTAGCTTATGATTGAAATTTCAACTTAATTGGACATCATTTAGATATAAAAACATAAGAACAAAATGGCCAGATGAATTATGCCCTATTTACGTGAACCATTTTCTTGGAATAATTGTGCTTACATAGTCTCGCCTACGTAAGACTTTCTACTCTTCAGGTAAGTGGGCTACACGTTCTATCCTACGTGTTGGTAGTAAAACCACTCAGTAAAACGTGGCTATGCTATAGGAGAAATGAAGTTTACGGCAACATGTGTATGGTTACGTGCCATACATGCATGAAGCCTGGGCAAGGATTTAAACTTCCCCTTAACCATCTGTATGGGCTTTTACCCACCTGTTCATCCTTCCACTCTGCTACTGCTGTTCCTACCGTAGTTGCTGCTACTGCTCCTGCCGTAGCTGCTGCTGCTGCTCCTGCTATAGCTGATGCTACTGCTCCTGCTACTGTTCCTGTTGTAGCTACTACTACGACTCTTCCTACTGTTACTGCTAGTTCCTTGTGAAGAGAAGAGAAGGATCTCCATCTTTCCTAAGTCATGTAATCTTTCTAAGTCATGTAGGATTTCTCTTCTTCTTGTCTCCTTCTTTTGTTAAGAACCTTGAGTCTAAGTGTATTACCATGTTCCTATTTTGACTTGTGTTCAGTAGAAACCAATAGGAATGGCTTTCTTTTCTGTGATCATGTTTCTTTTAGTTTATGTCCATGTTTATAGTTGAAGTTCATGTGCACTTGACGTGGACTTTCCATTAGTTGCAAGGAAGGCTTTCTTAAAGAATTTACATTTACAGAACCTCCTTAGCATAAGTCTTTCCATGCTATCCATGCTGTAAAGATTTCCTCTTTGCTATATCCTTTTCCTCATAAAAGTGGTGTCAAGAAATGTATATAGGATCCACTAGGTGTTGTTTAATCCTTCATAGAATCATAGGAACTCTTAGAAGAGTCTTCTAAGTTGATGTTAAACCATTCCTGGAAGCATAACCTGCGGCGGTCGACAGGCAGAACCCATCTATCGACAGGTACCTTGCTTCTAGAACTCAGAATTCCAGAACAATCAGTAGATGTCAATAGATGACAACCATCTGTCGACAACTACCTGTGGCCTGTCAACAGCTAAGGGCCAGATTCCATAATCCAGTTCTGGATGAACCAGTAGCTATCGATAGCCACCCTATGGTTGTCGATATACACTAGTCTATGATGTTAACCAGAACCATTCCTTTCCCAATCCAAAGTGACACACTTTTGTATTGTCCAAACAAGTTGTTTTCCTCATTTTCTTGGATTCTAAACTATTAAACCACTAGGAGAAATCAATTAATCATCATCTACATCCAACTATGGATTATTCTTGGTCACTTCCAAGTATGATTGTTTCCTACATGGCTACATCTTCCTAAAGTCATTGGTATTGACTCCTAAAACCTTGTTACATGTGAGATTTTGAGTACATGTGTACCAAACTTGAAAGTTTAACGTAAATGATTTGTGATGACAACTTTGGGTCTTTGGACTCAATTGAAATAAATGTCAGTGCAAGTGGGGCTGATTCAGTCTCGGGAGGAGCACCCGAATTTATTTTCTGGACGTACGGAATGATAATGGATCTACTGAATGTTTGGCATTGCATCATACTTGTTTGATTGGTCATCATCTTATTCTATCATGAATTGATTATGTATTCCTTACCTAAACTAGAATGTGACTACCAAACTACTTTCTTTTCTGTACAAGCTTTATTCAATACTGTCATCAGTCGAGTATTTTGCTTAACTCTTTGGTTATCATAATCTTTTGATAAGAGGGTGAATCCTACTGGGCACAATTGCTCATTAAAATCTTACTCTTTTAGGTGAACAAGAAGAGCCTAGCTCTTAAGGGGGTGTGCAAAGTTGGATGACCAACCTCTGGAATCCTATAGATTACCCTTTTGAGGACTGTAGTTATTAGTAGAAATGTTATTATGTTTTCTTTTCCTCACTCCTCCTGTGGACTGTTATAAAGAGTGTTATGTATGTAAAGCTTCCGCTATAATGATGACGGATGTGTATAATCTAAGTTCTATTTCTTAAGTCTATTTTCTGTCATTTTCCAATAAATAGATAATTATTTTGACGTGACAGATTATTTGGTATCAGAGCCTTAGGTTTCGTAAACCTAGGGAATGACCAGTGAGGTGGGGTAGAAATCTGGGATTAGTTATGAAGGTAATAGAAATTTCTATATAAGTATATACATTTAATTTGTTATTTGTTACAGAATGGAAATGAATGCTCAGGAGCTGTTACTGTCTGCAATGGAACTACTCCGACAAGATGTGGAGTTATATGCTCAGGCCTAGAGGGAAGCACATGTGCAAGTAAAGGAAGAAGTACTGAAGCTAACCACTGGTGCATTTCTGGCAGGAAATCCCCGTGCTTCCTTAGAGTCTCTGACTCAAAGAATGTGCAATCTGGATGGTCTGAAGTTAGAACAAGACATGCTGCTACATCAGATTGAAGGATATTGGGAGGTGTTGTCTGATGCAGCAAGAGAGCTGTATCATGGGCCTGGGGGAGATCAGCAGCCATCCGTGGAATCTGCCACACAAACTTGAATCAAGCTAGGAAATTAGGAACATACTTTTGTTAACCTCTCCTTTTGTTAAATAGTGAGTTGTATGTATAACTCCCCATGTATATATGTAATGAGAGGTTAAGGATGATGATGACGATGATGTAAATATTTTCGGCTTATTAATGAAAAGTATGTACGTCATGTGATAACAAAAAACTTGTATGTGATGAATGTATGTATTGGTTTGAGTGATGATATTAATGTATGAATTGTTGGATGTCTCAGATATTTCCTTAAAATAATTATAGAGGGAGGTGATGCAAATTGGAAGAAGATGGAAAGCACCATGCATGACTTGACACCAGTAATGAGGACAGTGGCTAAAAACAATACTCACAATGGCACAAATCCATTTAAAGATTTCCAAAGTTTAGATCCTCTAAGATTTACAGGTAGCACGGATCCTGATGAGGCTGAAAACTGGATAAAGGATATTGAAAGAATTTTTAGGGCGATCCGATGTGCAGAAGAGGATAAGATATGTTTGGCAACATTTCAGTTGGATCGTGATGCTCAAGCTTGGTGGGAGGCTGTAGAGTCTACTCTAGAGGATCCAAATCAGATAGGTTGGGAAGAATTCATTGAGATGTTTAATGAGTAGTATTTCTCTGAAGTGGTTCAAGAGAAAAAGGTTAATGAGTTTGTTAATCTAAAGCAACTCAAAATAACAGTATCTGAATATGAGGCGCAGTTTGCTCGACTGTCTAAGTACGCTTCTCATCTAGTAGCCACAGAAAAATTGAAGGCAAAAAGGTTTATGAATGGCTTACGTCCAAATTTCATTACTCAGCTAACGCCCCATTTAATTACAACATATATTGAAATGGTCAAGAGGGCCTTGGCTTTAGAAGCTGCAAATGAAACTGTGGAAAGGATTAGAGGGAAGTCTGGTGAAAGCTCTTCCACAACTGACCGCAAAAGGAAGTTTGAGATAGAAATTCCCCTAAAGTACAACAGCCCATCAAGAAAACAGGAAAATCTTCAATTGGGAATAAAGACATTTGCCGACATTGTCATCTTAATGGACACAAAACCGAGAATTGTTGGCGTAGGTTGGGTGCTTGCCTCCGATGTGGAAGCAATCAACATCGGATTCCTGAATGTCCTATGATGAAGAATGTGCTAGCAACCCAAAATCTCAAGCCAAACAAGGGCATTTGCAAGACATTTAGGAAGTGGAACCAGAATCTCTGCAAGAAGGCGGACTTATTGAAGGTAAACTTTTAGTGAATTCTAAACCTGCATATGTTTTATTTGATTCAGAAGCTACTCATTCCTTTATCAGTCAAGAGTTTGCTAAATCTTTAGGAATACAATCAGTTTCACTACCTATACAATTAGAGGTGGCTACTTCTCTTAGCGAGGGTAAGAAACTCAAAGAATATTACCCTGCCAGCCAAATTCTAATTAAAGAACATAATTTACCGGGTGATTTGATATGCCTTGAGATGCGGGATTATGACGTAATTCTTGGGGCAGATTGGTTGTCTAAACACCATGTGAATTTGGATTGTCATTTAAGGTAAGTAACCTTTCTGAGTATGGAGGTTTTCTCCATGACTTTTGATAAACCTCGTGTAAGAAGTATACCCATAATCTCGACAGTTAAAGCATGCAAGTTGGTACAGAAAGGGTGTCAAGGATATTTGGCATCCGTAACAATCATGAATCAGAATACAACATGGTTGAAGAATATCCCGGTAGTAAAAGATTTTCCTGATGTATTTTCTAAGGAACTACCTGGCTTACCACCTAGTAGAGAAGTGAATTTTTCAATTGAATTGGTGCTAGGAGCCACACCAATTTCAAGAACACCTTACCGAATGTCAGTAGAAGAGTTAAAAGAATTAAAAAGGTAATTGATGGAATTAATGGAGAAAGGATTCATTAGACCCAGTACGTCTCCCTAGGGTGCTCCAGTACTGCTTGTTAAGAAGAAGGATGGGACTATGCGATTATGCATAGACTACAGATAGTTGAACCAGTTAACAATTAAAAATAAATACCCACTCCCTAGGATTGATGATCTATTTGATCAGTTGTCTGGAGCCCAATATTTTTCAAAGATTGATCTTAGATCTGGGTATCATCAATTGAGAATTCAGGAAGGAGATATTCATAAGACAGCTTTTCAAAGTTGATATGGGCATTACAAATTTGTAGTGATGTTGTTTGGATTGACCAATGCATCTGCTGCTTTCATGCGACTAATGAATGATGTATTCAGGTCATATTTGGATCAGCTTGTGGTTGTATTCATTGATGATATATTGATTTATTCTAAAAGTAGGGAAGAGCATGAAGCACACTTACAGGTCACTTTACAATTGCTACGAGATCATAAGTTGTATGCAAAGTTTGGTAAGTGTGAATTTTGGTTGGAACAAGTAACATTTTTAGGACATGTCATTTCTAGAGAGAGATTGTTAGTGGACTCCTCTAAAGTTGAAGCTATTCAGTGGTGGGAACAACCTAAAAACATTACTAAAATTAGAAGTTTTCTAGGTATGGCTAGTTATTACTGGCGATTTGTCAAAGATTTTTCCAAAATTGCTTCACCTCTTACACAATTAACTCGGAAGGGAACTACATTTGAATGGAATGAGAATTGTGAATATGCATTTTAGAGCTTAAAGGAGTGCTTATCATCTGCACCAATTCTGGCCTTACCAGTAGAAGGAAAAACCTTTGAAGTTTATATTGATGCATCAAATATCGGGTTAGGATGTGTTTTGATGCAAGAAGGAAAAGTTATTGCCTATGCATCTAGACAATTAAAGAATCATGAGAAAAATTACCCGGTACATGATTTGGAACTAGCAACAGTAATATTTGCTCTAAAGCTCTGGAGACACTATCTGTATGATACTCAATTCATAGTGTACTTTGACCATAAAAGTTTGAAATATTTATTTTCACATAAAGAGTTGAACATGAGACAAAGAAGATGGGTGGAATATATCAAGGATTATGATTTTAAGATTGAGTGCCATCCCAGAAAAGGCAATACTATAGCTGATGCTCTCAGTAGGAACCCCATGGCAGAAATATTTTATTTGCAAGTCAAAGAATGGAAACTTTTAGAATAATTCTCCACATTGAATTTGAAAGTTGAACCACAAGAAGATAAGGTTATGATTGATAACCTGAAAGTGCAATCTGATCTGCTAAGGAAAATTGTTGAACAACAAGACAATGACCCCACATTGGTAGAAATTAGAGAGAAACTGAATTCTAGGCCTAATTTTAATGAAGACTCTCATGGAAATCTTCGGTTTCGAAATAGATTATGCATACCAAGTAATTCAGAAATTAAGAAACAAGTATTAGAGGACGCTCATCGAGCACATTATACCATCCATCCGGGAGCTGTCAAGATGTATCAAGATTTAAAAAAAAAACTATGGTGGTGTAACATGAAGAAAGACATTGTGGATTACATTGCTAGATGCTTAACATGTCAGAAAATCAGAAACCAGCAGGGAAACTAAAACCCCTTGAGATACCAGAGTGGAAGTGGGACAATGTTGGCATGGATTTTATTGTGAGATTACCCAGAACACGTAATGGATATGATGTAATATAGGTAATAATTGATTGATTCATAAAGTCAGCTCATTTCCTGGCTATTAAGACAAAATGGCCTGTCAATGTATTAGCGGCCTTGTACTTAAAAGAAATTGTTCGGCTATATGGAATTCCAAAGGATATCATTTCTGACAGAGATGCAAGATTTACTTCACACTTTTGGAGAGAACTACAAGATGCACTGGGAACGATACATTGGACCATTTGAGATATTAAGAAGAGTCGGAGAAATGACGTATCAGCTAGCATTGCCACCCCAATTATCCAATGTACAAGACAACTTCCATGTGTCAATGTTACGAAAATATGTTTATGATCCAGAACATGTTATTGAATATTAGAATATGGAATTACAAGGAAATTTGTCGTATGAAGAGAAACCTGTGCAAATCCTCGATCGAAAGATTAAGCAACTTCGGAATAAGGAAGTTCCATTATTGAAGATTCAATGGAATAAGCGAGGACAAGAAGAAGCAACATGGGAATTAGAAGATGCTATCAAAACCAAGTATCCAGAATTTTTTACAGGTCAGTATCACTTATTCTTAAATTCATATCTATTAAATTTGGAGGACTAAATTTTCTTTTGTAGGGGAGAATTGTAACACCCCAAAATTTTATTTATTGAAAATTGAGAAAAAGGTGATGATTTTTGATTGATAAACACAATTACTTTCATGAGATATGATTATCTTTAATTTAGGATTATTTTTATATTAATAGTATAATTTCAGTGTTATCTTCAAAGGTGCGCACTCCGACAGGGCGTCACCGGAATTCGGTGACGGAATTGAAATCTAAAATCACCATAATTTCCAAAAAAAAATATGCTGGTTTTAGAAACATAAATATTCAGAATTATTGATGCACAAATATCAAGATTAAGTCGACACAATGATTTTTGGGATAATTTTTACTGGATGAAAAATTAATTCTAAAAATTAAACTAAAATCACCATAATTTGTAAAACTTATCAATTAGCTTATGATTGAAATTTCAACTTAATTGTACATCATTTGGATACAAAAATATAAGAACAAAATGGCCAGATGAATTATGCCCTATTTACGTGAACCATTTTCTTGGAATAATTGTGCTTACATAGTCTCGCCTACGTAAGACTTTCTACTCTTCAAGTAATTGGGCTACACATTCTATCCTACGTGTTGGTAGTAAAACCACTCAGTAAAACATGGCTATGCTATAGGAGAAATGAAGTTTACGGCAACATGTGCATGGCTACGTGCCATACATGCATGAAGCCTGGGCAAGAATTTAAACTTCCCCTTAACCATTCATATGGGCTTTTACCCACATGTTCATCTTTCCACTCTGCTACTGTTGTTCCTGCCATAGTTGTTGCTTCTGCTCCTATCGTAGTTGTTGTTGCTGCTCATGCTGTAGCTGCTGGTGGTGCTACTCCTGCTACTGTTCTTGTTGTAGCTGCTACTACGACTTTTCCTACTGTTATTGCTGGTTCCTTGTGAAGAGAAGAGAAGGATCTCCATCTTTTCTAAGTCATGTAGGATTTCTCTTCTTCTTGTCTCCTTCTTTTGTTAAGAACCTTGAGTCTAAGCGTCTTACTATGTTCCAATATTGACTTGTGTTCAGTAGAAACCAATAGTGTTGGCTCTTTTGGGACGGCAGCAAGCTAACCTAGAAGGGGGGGGGGGTGAATAGGTTTTCTGAAATCTAAAACACAGAAACTTAAACACTTGAAAGTTTGGTTAGTTTACTGTGATAAAGAGTAGCAGTGCAGAAGCAAATAAACAATCACACAAATAACACAAGAGATTTATCCTGGTTTGGCCCTTCCCACATGGAAGTCCTACGTCCAGTCCCCAAGCAACCTCTTGGGATTTTACTAACTAAGGATACAGTCCCCCTTAAGGACAATACAACACCCAGCACCCCAGCTGGTCTTCTTCTCTTTCCCAGGCAAGAAGGTAGCCCACTTCTTTTATAGGTCAAGAAGCCAACGTCCTGGTACAAACCCCAGTGCGGTTCTGCTAGACACAAACCCCTAGCTAAGTTCTACACTATATACAGTCCTATAGCTGGACAAAGATCTTTCTTAGAAAAGAAAGAACACGGCTGAGAGTTGTAACAAATGAACACCAACTAAAAGAAACTCTCAGCTAAAAGACTCTCCCCAAGAATTACAATGATCACAGAGAGAGAGTGAAGAGAGGAAGGCTTGAAAGCGTTGAAGACTTCTGCTATGAAAGGCTTCTCTTGATTTGACTTGAGCTCTTCTCTCTTTCTTTGAGTGTATGTGGCGTTGAGGTTCCTCACTGGTTGTACACTCCTTCAAAGATCTTTAGGAAAGCTCTCTTCTTTTCTTCAGCCTTGCTTCATTTTTTATATGAGAGGTTTTTGAATAGATCCGTTGAAGAGATCCGTTGGAGCTCTTCTAGTCGTTGCTGATCTTTCTATTCTTTTTCTTCTTCAGATTGTCAGCGACTTGGTGGTCTACGAGGTCTGTAAGCATAGAAAAGAGTGTTTAGCTAAAACATTATTTCTGTCAAAAAGCTCACATACCTCTACGCTTCCTGTTTTCTCCCAGAAGTAGTAAGTGACCACTTTTCTGTCTGACAGGAGAGAAGAGATCTAGAGAGATAAAAGAACATCTTCTGTCAAAGGCATTTTTTACTTTTCATTAGGCGCCAAACATATTTGAAAGATCTGAGTATAAATAAAATCGATGTTTACATGAAGTCGATGTTTGGACAAAAATGATGTTTAAGTAAAAGCAAATTGTTATTATAAAGATAGGCAAATCGAAGTTTTCACTTATCAAGTCGATGTGGCAACCAAATTGTTATGAAACTTATCAAATCGTTATGGCATTCAAATCGTTATGAAAACTTATCAAATCGATGTTTTGGTCAAATCCATGTTCTTATTTAGGAAATCGATGTAAGAGAGAAATCGATGTGAGAGAGAAATCGATGTGACGATCAAATGGTTATGGCACTTATCGAATCGATGTGAGAATCAAATCGTTGTTCTCACTTATGAAATCATTATGAGAACCAAAACGTTATGAGAGCAAATCGTTGTTCTCACTTATGAAATCGTTATGAAAATCAAATCATTGTGAGAGCAAATCGTTGTTCTCACTTATGAAATCGTTATGAAAACCAAATCATTGTTTCACTTAACGAATCATTACACGATCAAATCATTGTGTAACTTATCAAATCGTTGTTAGTGAAATTGATGTGGCACTTTGAACAGAAATCGATGTATATGAATAAACATCGATTTAGCATTTTAGTGCACAACACACAGCAATAATTCCATAAATTTATATTTATTAGGAAAAACATAATATTAAATATATATTTAATAATATTTAATTAATCATAAGTTTTGTTATCACCAAAATATAATGGTAAAATATAGGAGCGGTTCAACAATCTCCCCCTTTTTGGTGATGACAAAATTTATGAGAATTATCTGACAAAAGTACTTAACGCATAAAAATACAGAAAATTCATAAATAATGCATACTCTCCCCCTTTTTGTCACTAGCCAAAAAGGAAGAATCTTACCATGTGATTTCTCCCCTTAGAGAAAATTTTCTTACCATTGAGGGGTTCAACAATGATTAACATTAATGAATAACTCCCCCTTAGTATGTGCTTCCCCTGAATGTTGTCTCCCCCTAAGCATAAGGCTCCCCCTGACAGAGAGGATCCTCTTGAGGATTCTTCACTTGTCTGTCGACAGGTGTTTCTTGGTGTGTCGACCTGTTGATCTCTTGAGTCATCTTGTTGACTGGTTGTTAGACAAGTCTTCAATTTTTTTTTATTTGCATAGATTTTAGTAAAATCTTGCAAACATTGTTAGTAGCAATATAAAATTCAATATTTATGACTACTCCCTCTTTAGATAGGAGTTGGATGAAGAGTTGGCAGTCACCCTTGCCTTGAGCATCCTTTGTTCCTGATGCTCCAAGGTTATCCTGAAAATAAGCTACTCAGAAGTAGGTACCCAAACCATTTTGGGTTCTTGATGGTTAGATGCATGAAAATAACCTTTAGGAATCCAAACTAAGTGCCTTGTTATGCAGACGTTTACAATGTGTCCTAGTTTATTGCAATGAGAACAACAATGAATATAGTTTGTTTTGCAGTTCTGATTGTCTTTGTGATGCCTATTTAGGACACTATTTTTAGAAACCTTTTTCTTTTGATAAAGCTTGTTTATTTCAGGTGCCTTTTTCTGAGGTATTTTGGTTTCTTTTACAAATTTTGGTAAGGGATATTTTCCTAGAATTATGGACTGTTTTCCTTTTTCTGGAGGTATGTATTCAAGACCTTGTTTATTGTTTCTAGATTTTGATCCTTTTAAACATAGAGTTAGAGATGTTTTCCATTAGTTAGTTTCCTAAATGATTCTCTTAAATAAAGATTTTCTTCAGTTAGAGTTTTTAATTTTTCTTCTAACTCTAATTTTTCATGATCCTTGCTCCTTAAATTTTCATTCAAAAGAGAATTATTATCTTTACTTTCCTTCAATTGTTTTTTCCAATTGTTCTATTTCTGATTTAAGATCAGAATTAGTGTTTTCCAAACAAGGTTACTCTTGATAATTTTTAATTCTTTTACAACAACCTTGTGTTTATCATAAAGTTCATTAAACACTTGTTCTAAATCTTCAGATTCTGAATCTGTGCAAGAATCAAAGGATGAATTAGAATGTACCTCATCTAGTCCTACCATGAGGGCTAGATTTACTTGCTCTTTTTTTGAACTTGAGCTTGATAAGTCTGAGCTTGTGGCCTCTTCATTTTCCCAAGCAGCCGCCATGGCTTTTCATTTGAATTTCTTGTGCTGCTTCTTGGACTTTTCTGTTTGACCAGTCTTCTTTAGTCTTGGACAACCTGGTCTTAGATGTCCAAGTTTTCTACATTCATAGCAGACTAGTTCTTAGTCCTGCGTCCAGTCTTCAAGCAACCTCTTGGGATTTTACTAACCAAGGGTACAGTCCCCCTTAAGGACAATACAACACCCACCACCCTAGCTGATCTTCTTCTCCTTCCCGGGAAAGAAGGCAGCCCACTTCTTTTACGGGTCAAGAAGCTAACCTCCTGGTACAAACCCCAGTGCGGTTCTGCTAGACACAAACCCCTAGCTAGGTTCTACACTGTATACAGTCCTACAGTTGGACAAAGATCTTTCTTAGAAAAGAAAGAACATGGCTAAGAGTTGGAATAGATGAACACTAACTAAAAGATACTCTCAGCTAAAAGATTATCCCCAAGAATTACAATGATCACAGAGAGAGAGAGTGAAGAGAGGAAGGCTTGAAAGCGTTGAAGACTTCTTCTATGAAAGACTTCTCTTGATTTGGCTCGAGATCTTCTCTCTTTCTTTGAGTGTATGTGGCGTTGAGGTTCCTCACTGGTTGTACACTCCTTCAAAGATCTTCAGGAAAGCTCTCTTCTTTTCTTCAGCCTTGCTTCATTTTTTATATGAGAGGTTTTTGAATAGATCCGTTGGAGCTCTTCTAGTCATTGCTGATCTTTCTATTCTTTTTCTTCTTTAGATTGTTAGCGACTTGGTGGTCTACGAGGTCTGTAAGCATAGAAGAAAGTGTTTAGCTAAAACAATGTTTCTGTCAAAAAGCTCACATACCTCTATGCTTCCTGTTTTCTCCCAGAAGTAGTAAGTGACCACCTTTCTGTCTGACAGGAGAGAAGATATCTAGAGAGATAAAAGAAAATCTTCTGTCAGAGACATTTTTGACTTTTCATTAGGTGCCAAACATATTTGAAAGATTTGAGTATAAAGAAAATCGATGTTTACATGAAGTCGATGTTTGGACAAAATCGATGTTTAAGTAAAAGCAAATTGTTATTATAAAGATACGCAAATCGATGGGTAAATCGATGTTTTCACTTATAGAGTCGATGTGGCAACCAAATTGTTATGAAACTTATCAAATCGTTATGGCGTTCAAATCGTTATGAAAACTTATCAAATCGATGTTTTGGTCAAATCGATGTTCTCAATTAGGAAATCGATGTAAGAGATAAATCGATGTGAGAGAGAAATCGATGTGACGATCAAATCGTTATGGCATTTATCGAATCGATGTGAGAATCAAATCGTTGTTTCTCACTTATGAAATTGTTATGAGAACCAAAACGTTATGAGAGCAAATCGTTGTTCTCACTTATGAAATCGTTATGAAAACCAAATCGTTGTGAGAGTAAATCATTGTTCTAACTTATGAAATCGTTATGAAAACCAAATCGTTGTGAGAGTAAATCGTTGTTCTCACTTATCAAATCGTTGTGACGACCAAATCGTTGTTCCACTTAACGAATCATTACACGATCAAATCATTGTGTAACTTATCAAATCGTTGTTAGTGAAATCGATGTGGCACTTTGAACAGAAATCGATGTATATTGAATAAACATCGATTTAGCATTTTAGTGCACAACACACAACAATAATTCCATAAATTTATATTTATTAGGAAAGACATAATATTAAATATATTTAATAAATCATAAGTTTTGTTATCACCAAAATATAATGGTAAAATATAGGAGTGGTTCAACAAATAGGAATGACTTTCTTTTCTGTGATCATGTTTCTTTTAGTTGATGTTCATGTTTATAGTTGAAGTTCATGTGCACTTGACGTGGACTTTCCATTAGATGCAAGGAAGACTCTCTTAAAGAAGTTATATTCACAGAACCTTCTTAGCATAAGTCTTTCCATGCTATCCCTACTGTAAAGATTTCCTCTTTGTTCTATCCTTTTCCTCATAAAAGATGTAATGATGCGATTTTTCGGATTCGTGTTTTAGCAGTTTTGGAGTGGTGCTCTTAACCAAGAGGTGGTCATTGGGCCTTGTTTGTGATTCCCGTGCGTTGTGTGAGCATTGTGGGCCTTAGCTCTCAGCCCATTCAGCCCATCGGTTCACTGGTTGTGAACCTGATGGGGCATGTCGTCGCGTTTTGAAACGCGACGACTTCCTACACCGCGATTCACAGAACCGCCTTTGCTGCTACGCGGCGCGTTGGTTTCCAAAAGGTGACGGTTAGGGTTGTCATATTTAATAGGTAAACGCGACGTCTGCCTATGTCGCGATTTTGAATTGAGGTTTAAATGCTCTGTTTCGCCCAGACAGAGCAGAGGAGCTCTGTCCAGGCGAAGGAGAGGTTGCTGCGGCGCCTCCTATGGTGTTTTCTGGCGATTCGACTTCCTGGAGGTTCGTGCGACGTGGGATCCATGCGAGGATGACGTTCGAAGCATGGATGTGCCGGCGACGTGGAGTTTCTGG
>JACBKR010001244.1:0-46669 GCA_014218235.1 Colocasia esculenta
TCAACTACTCAAATGCACAGGCGGAGTCACACTCTAAGCCTAGCCCACTTGTGCTATTAGGGCGGACATCACATGTCAATCGCTCTAAACACACCAACTCAAGTCTGCTGGACCCAGGAGATTAACGCCACATCGATTGCCGCCAATAGGAGGTAAACGCACTTACCATGTCGTTTATCCTGATTAAACGGCAATCGACCTTGTCGTTTAAATCACCCTGAATCTCAACGTCAACAGATGTGGACTTGATATCTTCAGTCCCCTAAACCCAGAACTGAACCGAATCAGTTCAAATGGGCAGAAAAACTCAATAAAATTTCGACTGATGGAGAAACACTTCCTCTCATCAATCCACACTACCAGAACATCATAATCAAACATTCTAACACCTAGATTGTCCAATTCCCTCAATTCGGCATGATACAACCAAACCCTAAACCATGATTTGCCACCAATTCACTTAATTGGACATGCTGGTTTTACTGGGAAGGTTATAGGGGTTAAGTCCCTACCTCAGAAGCCTTAAGATCCCTAGACACCACCTAATCGCGCCGGATTCCCCCGCAGACTCCGCGCGAATCACCACCAAAATCTCCGCGTTTCCGCCCGATCAAGCAACGCCACACCACGATCCAGGGGCTTCCCACGAGCTCAAATCAACCAACAGGAGCTGCGGAAATCAAGAAGCAAGGTGAGGGAAGGAGAGGAAAGGAAAAGATAGGTTCTGCTCCCTCTGGGCTGCCCTATTTCAACATGACTGGTTAGTCGACGTCCACATCTCTGGTCGCCAACTGAACCGCCTACAGACTGACGTCCAGATCCCATGTCGTTGGTTCAATCTCAAACGTCCACATCGCTGGACGCTGACTCTGACTCAACGGCAAACCCCTGGCCGTCAACCCCAAGTCAACGACAATGGTCTTGTCGTCGACCACACAGAACCACTATAACCCATAAGGATCCCTAAAGACCCGAGACCTTACAACCCGGCCCCCCCTTCGATCCCCCTCCTAGCAGCCCCTCCTTCTGGCAGCCCCCTCCCCCCCCTCCCCACCCCCTCCCACCCCCCCCCCCAACCCAACCACCCGCCCCCTCCTCCCCCCCTCACCCCCTCCCACCCACCACACCACCCGCCCCCCTCCGATCCCCCCCGAGCAGCCCCCTTCTGGCAGCCCCCCTCCCCCTCCCTCCCCACCCCCTCCCAAGCCCCCACCCGCCCCCCCCCCTCTTGGCAGCCCCCCCCCCCCCTCCTGGCAGCCCCCACCCGGCCCCCTCTCCCTCCTGTCCTAATTCTGTTTTGTTAGGTGGTGGTGGGGTATTTAGATTATATATTAGGGCCATTTGTATTGACATAAAATATCGAACCAATTTCTTTTAAAATTTGATGAAAGAAAACTAAACACATAAAAGTGACTTTCAACCACCCTACGAATTAAGAAATCACGCACTTTGATATATCTACATGTACGTGCCAATTTGCGATCGGAGACTTGATAAATAAAGACGAAAATGTTGGACATGTATTTGATGATTCATTTCATATAATTTAAATATAGTTTTGACGTCAACTTCATCACAATCCTTCTATTATAAAGTTTAAGAAAACTAAAGACGACGACAAGCTGATGGTGATGGCAAAAGAAGGTACTAAAAAAACATAGGATATATATAAACCCCTATAAAACTATGTCTGAACAATTACACAAATATACTGTAATTTATATAATTTACATAAGTTATATTATATTATATAATTTACGTAATATGTTGTCGAGTTCCCCCCCTAAAATCACCCGAATGCCTTTTAGTTATCTTGGTTCGGTAAATCTTAATTTTTGGAAAAACAACTATCTGCAGCATCTGGAAAATGATGGATTCCGGTTGCTGGTGGGTGGTAGAGACATTGCAAAATTTTTCTAATGGACAACAATATTCTTGGGATGTCAAAAATAACACACTAACAAAGGATTTACAATGTCTAAAAATTAAAAGTTCCTCCTTTTATAGCTCAAGGTTAAAATATTAGATTCTTTAAAGTTACAGTCATTAAATAATGATATTTTATAAAACAACTAAAAATATGAAATCTAACTGCTTCATATATTAAATATCATACTGCTCAAAGAGATAAGTGGTTGCAGGTGTGTAGGTGAAGGCCAGCACTATAGGCACCCATTCCAACATAGAAGAGGCCATACTCAAAGAGATAAATAGTGACTGCAAGTATATTATTTGACAAGGATATAGCATATTCATAGGATCTCCTTTTGGACCTAGTGTTTGCTGACCTTTTTAATTAATGTCAGTCTAGGGTAGAGTCTTGCAGGTGATTACCTTAAATAATCCATGTTTTCCTGATTCATTAGAATATGTGGATGTTAATTTATGTTTAGAAATCATGTTTATGGAAGTAAGCATGATTTGTGTCGATGAGCACTGTATAGTCAGTTGGTTTCTTATGGTGTGGCCGTGAAGAACTTAAGTTTTGAGCTCTCAATTTCATAAAGCAACAGTCTAGGGGTGACTTTGATAAGGTACATCCCAACCCGTCACATATGATTGAGATGATGACAAGACAATATGTCATGCTCTACTTCCTGGTTGCACTAGCTGATGGCAAGCTGGTTTTCTTTCGATCGATTACACCACGTTGGGTGTACATGTTTTCCCTATAGTTTTAGTTGGATGTTGACTGTGGTCAGAGTCTAGATCTAAGATGTGCACCACTAGCTTGTGTGCCCTCTATAGCACCCACGGTGTGAGAGATTTGGACTTTGAATGTCTCATTTTGAACTAATTGCAATCTATCAAATGTCTGTTCATTAGTCTGAGTACGATCAGAGGAATTAGACCTAGAATAATGGGAAATCCACTTGTTAGATCTCAGACTGTGGAGACTCGTGAGTCCATAACTAATTTTTGGCTTGTCTCAGAGATTTGCCCTAGGCTGATCCAGTCTGGATTGGGATTGGATTGGCCGATCCAGTTGATCTACCAGAATCATGAAGATGGATGACGCGCCTAACTCTGGAAATAAAATAGCATGTTGGGAGTTTTGGCGAAAACCAATTAGAACGCATGATTATAGCCTTTGCACTCAATCGTGATTCTCCAATAGAATGCCAATTCTGCTTGACTTTACGACCCACTATGTGGATGCCAATTCTGCTTAAATTGGTGACACACACTATGGACGCCAATGATATGACTATGTCCTCTATCACCATGACATTATGGTTGATCATGTCCCACATAGTTCAGTTTATTGTTAAAATGAAAATGTGAATTTGAATGAAAATGTCTTGGTGATAGTGTCGTACTTATAATCACGCTTAGCCTTTAATTACTTGCTTGTTCTACTTTATACATGAAAAAGTATGTTGCATCCATCCTGATAAACTTGTCTTATTTAGCTACTTTCTTGATTTTTGACCTTGACTTATTTAGTTATTTTTGGTTTTGTCGAGATTGACTTACTAAAATATTATATGCATAGTTAGGAGAGTTTTCCTTACGGCTTGGTCGGTTAAAAGGGCACAACTCTTTCTTTTCTGTAGCAAAAATCTTGTGAACGAATCTGCTTCTTTTAGGTACACTTAGACGCTTGTTATCATTTTTTTTTCTAATTAGTGATGAGAGTTCACGATTGGAAATTAGACTCAAAGAAGAACAAATGTCCAACCTATCAAAGTACGTGTTTGTTTGAACGAAAAATATTACCGATGGATATTCGAAGATTGCATGATGGTTTACTTTTGGTGAAAGAGAAGATGAAGAAAATCATAAAGATTGTTCGGAAAGAAGAAAGACAGTTTAGAAAACAAAAGTGGATTATCTGTTATTGTTCAAGATGAAAAGGAGTGCGATATTCTGTAATCTTACGACGCAGTTGGTGTGGTAGTATGTACATGTTTAGTGGAAAAGACGGTCAAAATTTGTGGAAAATAAATGTGTCAAAGAACTTGACATTCTGATAGTTATGTCTTCTCATTGTACGAACAGATGTATTTGGCAAACTATATTTAGGGATATCGTGGTTAGTTCAAAACCTAGGAAATCTAATGAGAAGCTGGTGAATAAAGAGCCGATCAAGTGGTGGTGGCCTAATATGAAGACATCACAGTTTGTGTTCTTTTTAATGTTCAATACCATTAAGTATTTATATAGTGCTCAAATTTATTTGATATTCATGTATGCTTACTCTTCATTTATCTTTATGTCAACGCTTTGTTTTACCCATTAGCTCTGTGACTCTCCATATAACGTATGTATCATATGTATGGTACTTGAATGATATGAGGGTGTGTTGGATTTTAACTCGTGACATGACATTTAATCTGTGTAGAAAAATGTCTTATGAGAATCGGTCATGGATGTACCGTGGAATAGTGAATGGAGTTGTTACATAGGAGTTTAAAGACGGAGTTGACAGTTTTATTCAGTTTGCATTGAGTAATTCATCAGTAGCAGTTGATCCGATGGGTAACATCTGATGTCTGTGTTCGGCTTGTAAAGAATAGAAAGTGGATATCGACATGGGATGTGCAGCATCATTTGTATATGAGAGGATTTGTTGCCCATTATGAGTTATGGTCATCTCATGGTGAGTTGAATATTCAGTCGTCTGCACCAGCTAATTATTTTGCCTCCACAAGTATGTACGTAGACATGGTTGTCGATGCTGCTGGTCTGGAGTTCAATTTCATGAAGATCAAACAAATGAAGAAGTGCCGAATGAACAACTCAAAGATTTTATCAGTTACTTCAAGATGCTGATGAGCCATTATGGGATGGTTGTGAGAAGCATACACGGTTGTCTGCAGTGTCGCAGCTACTGAATTTGAAATCTGAATTTCATATGAGCGAGAGTTGTTTTGATCAGCTTCTCTTACTCGTCAAGAGTATGCTTCCTCAATCAGAGAGGTTACCTGCTGATTTTTACCGTGCCAAGAAGATGGTGAATGATCTGGGGCTTGGTTTTATGAAAATTGGTGCATGTCCGAATCACTGTATGTTGTACTACAAAGATGATGCAAATAAGACATCATGTTGTATTTGTAAGCATGATAGATTCAAGCCTAAGAGAGGAGACAAGTCAATGCAGAAGGATGTTTCGTATAAGTCATTGCGGTACTTTCCGATCACACCTAGATTGCAGCGGTGTTCATGTCCTCGAAGACAGCTGGACACATGAATTGCATGCGGAAAGAGTCCGTCGTGACGATCTTGAAATGAGTTATCCTGCCGATGGTGAAGCTTGGGCTCATTTTAGCCGTACTCATCCTTACTTCTCAAGGGATCCACGCAACGTGCGGCTGGGTTTATGCACATACAGTTTCAATCTATTCGGAGGCTCGGTGGCATCTTACTCATGTTGCCAGTATTTTTAACACCGTATAACCTTCCGCCAGACATGTGCATAAAGCGTGAGAATCTGTTCCTTTCATTGCTGATTCCGGGTCCAAAAAGTCCAGGAAAAAATATAGACATATATTCAGACCGTTGATTGATGAACTAAAATTGTTATGGTCAGATGGGGTTCTCTCTTGATGCATCCAGAAAACAGAATTTCAATTTGAAGGCTGCATTAATGTGGACAATAAGTGACTTCCAGCGTACGACTTGTTATCTAGCTAGAGCACACATGGGAGGTTGGCTTGTCCTTATTGCATGGAGGATTCTAAATCATTCGTATGAAATCTGGGAAAATCATGTTGGTTCGATTATCACCGTCGGTTTCTACCGAGTGACCATCCTTTCTGAAAGCAAAAGGATTCTTTTATGAAAAATACAATTGTGATGGAGGAGGTAGATATGGAACAGGTGTCTGGTGGAAACATGGCGAGGCGGGTCCAGAACTTACTGACTCTATCACAACTGCCTGGTAGTACCCGACAAGTCCCCAGGTTTGGGAAGGATCACAATTGGGTGAAGCAAAACATATTTTGGGAATTTCCTTATTGGTCAACACTTTGATACGACATAACCTGGACGTCATGCATATAGAGAAGAATGTTTTTGATAATGTTTCAACACAGTTATGGATGTCAAAGGCAAAACGAAGGATAACGTCAAGGCACGAATAGATTTGAAAGTACTTTGCAGGCGTCCAGAACTAGAGCTGCAACATGTTAGTGGAAAAGTGGTGCAACCTAAAGCTTCATATGTGCTTGGGGCTAGACAGATTAAGGAAGTGTTGCAATGGTTGAAGCAATTGAGATTTCCAGATGGATATGTCTCGAATATTGCCCATTGTGTAAATGTCAACGAGGGGGAAATATACGGAATGAAGAGTCATGACTGCCATCTTTTCATGCAAACTGATGCCACTTGCTTTTCGTGAGTTGTTTCCGAAGCAAATATGGGGAGCAATGACTGAGCTGAGTCATTCTTCAGAATTTTATCTGCATCAGAACTCAGACTTCATGACTTGAAAAATATGGAGCAAAATATAATACAGACAGTCTGCAAATTAGAGAAGATATTTCCTCCAGCATTCTTTGATTCAATGGAGCACCTGATCATCCATTTACCATATGAGGCTAGGGTCGGAGGACCAGTACAATTTCGATAGATGTATCTGTTTGAGAGGTATATTCCTATGTCTCAACTTATTCACATTACGACGATCTTTTATATTTCATATGTATTCATTTGAATTATTGTCATAGGTGCATGCACGTTCTTAGATGAAAGTTCGCAACAAAGCACAAGTTGAGGGTTCCATTACCTAGGCGTACCTTATTGAAGAGATATCGAACTTTTGTTCGATGTACTTTGACACGAGATCCGAACCCGACGCACTCAACCTCCACGTAATGATGATGGTAGAGATTCTAATGTGTCTGACCGACTTTCTGTGTTCAAGTGTCCCGGGCGAGCATTTGGATATTCTTCTACTCGCGCACTCGAAGACAAAGAGTTAGTAGCTGCGGATATCTACGTATTTATGAATTGCGCAGAACTAGACCCTTACATTGAGTAAGCTCTCAACACTAATGTAATACATCATTTGCGAGCAATACTGCAGTACTTAGAGGTTGTGTGACATTTACATTGCAGAGAGTTTGACTCGGTCATACTGCAACGGAATCCACGTCTGACTGACGTGCAGATTGAAAAGGAACGAGAGAAGTCTTTTCCTACTTGGTTAAGATCTCAAGTAAGTGTCTAAATATTTTGAAGCATAAGTGTTATGCTCTTATGCATACTTAGTTGGCATAATTTATCATTGTCTGTCCCTTTTTTTAATAATAGGTTGAACAAGGTTTGGTTACTGATTCAAGAGTACAAGAGATCAGTTATGGGCCCTCGAAGATTGTACGCATCTATTCAGGCTACATTGTGAATGGATACCGATTTCACACGAGGGATTATGGACGGAATAAATCTACGATGAATAGCGGCGTATGTGTGAAGGGAAGTGCCTACAATGAAAATGAAATAGACTATTATGGCATTCTCGAAGAAGTCATTGAACTGCAATTTTTGGGACAAGACAGCAATGTAATTCTCTTCAAGTGTCATTGGTTTGATCCGACCTCTATTCGTAATGACACAACATATGGGATTGTCGATGTCAAGCATAAGTCCAAGTTGAGTACGTATGAGCCATTCATTCTGGCGGCACAAGCCCAACAAGTTTATTATTTAAATTATTCATCCCTCAAATTGAGAGATTGGTGGGCTGCATGTAGAGTGAAATCAAGGCTATTCCCTGAGTATGAGCTTCTCCAGGCTGATGATGACCTCGAAGGTGTTAATGACAATTTATTCCAATCAGATCGGAGTGACATACGAGAGTTGGCGGCTTCTACGCAGTTCAATGTTGATGATATAAATGAAACAATTTGCTTATATAAGGATAACGAACAGGAAGAAGTTGTCCCAAATGCCCTTGAGCGGGAGGTGGAGTCTGATGTGGAGGAAGAGTCCTGGCATGATGAGGACGAATTCGAGGAGGATGACGAAGATGACGCTGAATTAAAGATATCTTCAGCATCTGATGATGAATATAGATAATATACCCTACATTTTGTAAGAACTTCGTGTTGTTGTTAATTATATGTTATTCAATAGCTACTTCAAATTTGAGTGCTGATGACATGTTATATCTTTATTTATCTCAATAGAGATATGGTACATGGAGGACGAAGTCGGACGGTTTCCATGTCCGTAGGCCGAGGGTCCGCGTCCCCGTCCACGACAGGTATATGCATATGTACACACAAGAGTTTTTATATTATTGTTCATATTAAATTCATATTTTTTAACGTACCTACAATTTTGCAGGGACTGCCTCCCCGTCCACGCCGGTCGTCCCGGTGACAGGTATATGCATATGTAGATACAAAAACTCTACATATTATTGTTCAATTTAAATTCACGAGATCTAACGTACATACAATTATGTAGGGACTGCCTCCCCATCCACGCCAATCGTCCCGGCGACAGGTATACGTATATGTAAACACAAAACTCTATATATTATTGTTCAATTTAAATTCATATTTTCTAATGTGTATATAATTTTGCAGGGACCGCCTCCCCGTCGACCACGCGAGTAGCGCCACCTTTCCCTTCTTCCTCACCACTAGGTACATGTATGTTTCCATAGATTAATTAGTATTTTCTTTTCTTCAATTTATACAACAATAGTGTACTTAATTGTTTTCAACAGAGGTGGAGAGCCAGCATCCAACAACGGATGAGGAGGGGCCTCAGCTACCGGGACGGCAGCCATGTTGGATCTCAGGGTAAACTTGATCACTTCAAACTTACTGTTATACATTTCATGTACAAAATTAATGTGTAATTGCAGAGAGAAGATAGATCCCAGTTCTGCTTCCCGCTATATTACGACGCTGGTCCACGCACATATTCCAGGACCAGTGGATGCATGGAGAGAGATCCCGGTGCCCGTCCGAGATTTATTATTTGACATGTTCACGGTATTATTAATTTTTACTGATTTGAAGTCATTTATTTAATTATTATCTCTGTTAGTGCAGACAGTTGAGTAATTTTATTTCTTTACAATGGTGGTACGCGTTCATGAGACTTGAGGATCTCCCTCGAGCTCGAGCCGTCTGGGAGTCTACTGCCCAGACTAATTTAAGAAAGTTGATGTGGGAGGCCCGGGACAAGGCAATGAAGACCACAGGCAACGGGATCCTATGGCTTGGCTGGATTATGGCCCTGTTTGGCTGAGGAGAGACTATTGGGAGTCCCTTTGTGAGCATTGGGCTACTGGACCATGGCAGGAGTGGTCACAGGCGGCAAAACACAATCGATAAACTCATCCGGAGAAGAATGTGCATACTAGTGGGTCCGTATCTTATGCGACCCACAACCAAAAATTGGTAAGCATATTATTGTTCAATTGCTTAATACATTGATTATTATTGTGAAACTAACTAATTTTATTGAATTGTAAGCATCACGAGCTCGAGCGTGCCCCTACTTTTCGCGAGTTATTTGATCAGACTCATAAGCGGAAGGGGACGGATGACTATGTCAGCGAGAGTGCTCGCACGATTACTGTAAGTCAAGCTATAAATTTTGAATTCAATTAAGATATTAAAATAATTTGTTTTCAATAATTTAGTTTTAATTTGTTCTGCAGGAGACCTATGGCAGGACACTGGCGGATCCCTATGTAGAGCTAGACTTGGATCCGGAGGCTTGGGTCGACGCAGCGGGAGGACCAAGGAAGGGTCGAGTGTACGGCTTTGGGGACAGCCTGGATACTACTCCAGTGTTTTCCTCATATGCAAGTTCGGTCACTCCTCCGGCATACGCGAGTTCATCTGCTGCGCCGCCCGTCAGTGGTGTAGAGGAGATGAGAACCCTCATTCGGGAAGACCTACGGGAAGAGCTACGGACGCACTTCGGCGATATAGTTCAGCAGTTGATCTCAGCCATGCAGGGAGTACGCCCCTCACAGCCAGCCCGTCAGGCCAGTATTACTATTAATTTCATGTACTTTGAATGAAATGAAACCACTAAAGAATGTCAATACACAAGTTGAAATGACGGATCTAAAAAAAACCCAAGTCTAAAGCGTCAAAACACACAACCCGGGGGTCCAAACTCCCAAATAGGGATCTGATCGGCGTGCCCTTCACTCCAACACGACCGGGTGGGTTCAATTGACGTGTGCGAACTGACGGAATCCGATTTGGATTCTCGGATTGGGTTGGGCGTTGAAATGACGGATCTAAAAAAAAGTTGAGTCTAGAGGGTCAAAACACACAACCTGGGGGTCCAAAAACCCAAATAGGGATCTGATCGGTGTGTCGTTTGCTCCGACACGACTGGGTGGGTTCAATTGACGTGTGCGAACTGACGGAATCCGATTTGGATTCCCGGATAGGGTTGGGCATTGAAATGACGGATCTAAAAAAACCCATGTCCAAAGGGTCAAAACACACAACCCGGGGGTCCAAAATCCAAAATAAGGTTCTGATCGGCGTGTCGTTCGCTCCGACACGACCGAGTGGGTTCAATTGACGTGTGCGAACTGACAGAATCTGATTTGAATTCCCGGATTGGGTTGGGCGTTGAAATGACGGATCTAGAAAAAACTCAAGTCTAAAAGATTAAAATACACAACCCGGGCGTCCAAAATCCCAAATAGGGATCTAATCGGCGTGCCGTTTGGTCCGACATGACCGAGTGCGTTTAATTGACGTGTGCGAACTGACGGAATCCGATTTGGATTCCCGGATTGGGTTGGGCGTTGAAATGACAGATCTAAAAAAAACTTGAGTCTAAAGGGTCAAAACACACAACTTGGGGGTCCAAAAACCCAAATAGGGATCCGATCGGTGTGCCGTTTGCTCCGACATGACCGGGTGGGTTCAATTGATGTGTGCGAACTGACAGAATCTGATTTGGATTCCGGATTGGGTTGGGCGTTGAAATGACAGATCTAAAAAAAACTTGAGTCTAAAGGGTCAAAACACACAACTTGGGGGTCCAAAAACCCAAATAGGGATCCGATCGGTGTGCCGTTTGCTCCGACATGACCGGTGGGTTCAATTGATGTGTGCGAACTGACAGAATCTGATTTGGATTCCCGGATTGGGATGGGCATTGAAATGATGGATCTAGAAAAACCCAACTCTAAAGGGTCAAAACACACAACCTGGGGGTCCAAAATCCAAAATAGGGATCTGATCGGTGTGCCGTTCGCTCCGACACGACCGGGTGGGTTCAATTGACGTGTGCGAACTGACGGAATCCGATTGGATTCCCGGATTGGGTTGGGCGTTGAAATGACGGATCTAAAAAAACACGTCTAAAAGATTAAAACACACAACCCGGGGGTCTAAAATCCCAATAGGGATTTGATCGGCGTGTTGTTCGCTCCAACACGACCGAGTGGGTTCAAATGACGTGTGCGAACTAATGGAATCCGATTTGGATTCCCGGATTGAGTTGGGCGTTGAAATGACGGATCTAAAAAAACCCAAGTCTAAAGGGTCAAAACACACAACCCGGGGTCCAAAATCCAAAATAGGGATCTGATCGGTGTGTCGTTCACTCCGACACGACTGGGTGGGTTCAATTGACGTGTGCGAACTGACGGAATCCGATTTGGATTCCCGGAGTGGATAGGGCGTTGAAATGACGGATCTAAAAAAAATACGTCTAAAAGATTAAAACACACAACCCGGGGTCCAAAATCCCAAATAGGGATTTGATCGGTGTGTTATTCGCTCCGACACGACCGGGTGGGTTCAATTGACGTGTGCGAATTGACAGAATCTGATTTGGATTCCCGGATTGGGTTGGGCGTTGAAATGACAGATCTAAAAAAAACCCGTCTAAAACATTAAAACACACAACCGGGGGTTCCAAAATCCAAAATAGGGATCTGATCGTGTCGTGCGCTCGACGCTCCGACACGACCGGGTGCGTTCAATTGACGTGTGCGAACTGACAGAATCAGATTTGGATTGCCGGATTGGGTTGGGCATTGAAATGACGGATCTAAAAAAATCCAAGTCTAAACGATTAAAACACACATCCCGGGGGTCCAAAATCTCAAATAGGGATCTGATCGGCGTGTCGTTCACTCCAACACGACCGGGTGGGTTCAATTGACGGATCTAAAATAAAAACCTGAGTCAAAAGGGTCAAAACCACACCTGGGGGTCCAAAAACCCAAATAGGATCCGATCGGCGGTCGTTTGCTCTGACACGACCGGGTGGGTTCAAATGACGTGTGCGAACTGACGGAATCTGATTTGGATTCCCAGATTGGGTTGGGCATTGAAATGACGGATCTAAAAAAACCCTAGTCTAAAGGGTCAAAACACACAACCCGGGGTTCCAAACTCCCAATAGGATCTGATCGGCGTGCCGTTCGCTCCGACACGACCGAGTGGGTTCAATTGACGTGATGCGAACTGACGGAATCCGATTTGGATTCCCGAATTTGGTTGGGCGTTGAAATGACGAATTTAAAAAAAACCTGAGTCTAAAGGGTCAAAACACACAACCTGGGAGTTCAAAAACCCAAATAGGGATCTGATCGGCGTGGCGTTTTGCTCCGACACGACCGGGTGGGTTCGATTGACGTGTGCAAACTGACGGAATCTGATTTGGATTCCCGGATTGGGTTGGGCATTGAAATGACTGATCTAAAAAAACCCAAGTCTAAAGGTCAAACCACACAACCCGGGGGGCCAAAATCCAAATGGGGATCTGATCGGTGTGCCGTTCGCTCCGACCGACCGGGTTGGTTTCAATTGACGTGTTCGAACTGACGGAATCCGATTTGGATTCCCGGATTGAGTGGGGCATTGAAATGACGGATCTAAAAAAAACCTAAGTCTAAAATATTAAAACACACAACCCGGGGGTCCAAAATCCCAAGTAGGGATTTGATCGGCGTGTCGTTCGCTCCAACACAGCCGGTGTGGTTCTATTGACGTGTGCGAACTGACGGAATCCGATTTGGATTCCCGGATTGGGTTGGGCTTTGAGATGATGAATCTAAAAAAACCCAAGTCTAAAAGATTAAAACTCACACCCGGGGGTCCAAAATCCAAAATAGGGATCTGATCGGCGTGCCGTTTGCTCCGACACGTCCGGGTGCATTTAACTGATGTTGCGAACTGACGGAATCCGATTTGGATTCCCGATTGGGTTGGGCATGAATGACGGATCTAAAAAAACCCAAGTCTAAAGGGTCAAAACACACACCCCGGGGGTCCAAAATCCAAAATAGGGATCTGATCGGCATGCCGTTCACTCCGACACGACCGGGTGGTTCAATTGATGTGTGCGAACTGACGGAATCCGATTTGGATTCCCGTATTGGGTTGGGCGTTGAAATGACAGATCTAAAAAAAACCCAAGTCTAAAAGATTAAAACACACAACCAGGGGGTCCAAAATCCAAAATAGGGATCTGATCGGCGTGCCGTTCGCTGCAACACGACCGGGTGGGTTCAATTGACGGATCTAAAAAAAAAACCTGAGTCAAAAGGGTCAAAACACACAACCTGGGGGTCCAAAAACCCAAATAGGGATCCGATCAGCGGGTCGTTTGCTCTAACACGATCGGGTGGGTTCAAATGACGTGTGCGAACTGACGGAATCCGATTTGGATTCCCAGATTGGGTTGGGCATTGAATGACGGATCTAAAAAAAACCCTAGTCTAAAGGGTCAAAACACACAACCTGGGGTTCCAAACTCTCAAATAGGGATCTGATCGGCGTGCCGTTCGCTCCGACACGACCGGTGGGTTCAATTGACGTGATGCGAACTGACGGAATCCGATTTGGATTCCCGGATTGCGTTGGCGTTGAAATGTTGGATCTAAACAAACCCAAGTCTCAAAGATTAAAACACACAACGCGGGGGTCCAAAATCCCAAATAGGGATCTGATCGGCGTGCCGTTCACGTCAAATCCAACACGACTGGGTGGGTTCAATTGACTGTGCGAACTGACGGAATCCGATTGGATTCTTGGATTGGGTTGGGTGTTGAAATGATGGATCTAAAAAAAACCTGAGTCTAAAGGGTCAAAACACACAACCTGGGGGTCCAAAAACCCAAATAGGGATCTGATCGGTGTGTCGTTTGCTCCGACACGACCGGGTGGGTTCAATTGACGTGTGCGAACTGACGGAATCCGATTTGGATTCCCGGATTGGGTTGGGCATTAAAATGACGGATCTAAAAAAACTCATGTCTAAAGGGTCAAAACACATAACCCGGGGGTCCAAAATCCAAAATAGGGATCTGATCGGCGTGTCGTTCGCTCCAACATGACCGAGTGGGTTCAATTGACGTGTGCGAACTGACAGTATCTGATTTGGATTGCCGGATTGGGTTGGCGTTGAAATGACGGATCTAAAAAAAACTCAAGTCTAAAAGAATAAAACACACAACCGGGGGTCCAAAATCCCAAATAGGGATCTAATCGGCGTGCCGTTGGGTCCGACATGACCGAGTGGGTTTAATTGACCTGTGCGAACTGACGGAATCCGATTTGGATTCCCGGATTGGGTTGGACGTTGAAATGACAGATCTAAAAAAAACTAAGTCTAAAGGGTCAAAACACACAACCTAGGTGTCCAAAACCAAATAGGGATCCGATCGGCACGCCGCTTGCTCCGACATGACCGGGTGGGTTCAATTGACGTGTGCGAACTGACAGAATCTGATTGGATTCCCGGGTTAGGATGGGCATTGAAATGACGGATCTAAAAAAACCCAAGTCTAAAGAGTCAAAACACACAACCCCGGGGTGCAAATCCAAAATAGGGATCTGATCGGTGTGCCGTTCACTCCGACACGACCGGTGGATTCAATTGACGTGTGCGAACTGACGGAATCCGATTTGGATTCCCGGAGTGGGTTGGGCGTTGAAATGATGTATAAAAAAAACTCGTCCAAAAGATTAAAACACCAAACCCGGGGGTCCAAAATCCCAAATAGGGATTTGATCGGCGTGTATTCGCTCCGACACGACCGGGTGGGTTCAATTGACGTGTGCGAACTGACGGAATCCGATTTGGATTCCCGGATTAGGTTGGGCATTGAAATGACGGATCTAAAAAAACCCAAGTCTAAAGGGTCAAAACACACAACCCGGGGGTCCAAAATCAAAAATAGGGATCTGATCGGCATGCCGTTCACTCCGACACGACCGGGTGGTTCAATTGACGTGTGCGAACTGACGGAATCCGATTTGGATTCCCGTATTGGGGTTTGGCGTTGAAATGACAAATCTAAAAAAAAACCAAGTCTAAAAGATTAAAACACACAACCAGGGGTCCAAAATCCCAAATAGGAATCTGATCGGCGTGCCGTTCGCTGCAACACGACCGGGTGGGTTCAATTGACGGATCTAAAATAAAAACCTGAGTCAAAAGGGTCAAAACACACAACCTGGGGGTCCAAAAACCCAAATAGGGATCCGATCGGCGGGTCGTTTGCTCTGACACGACCGGGTGGGTTCAAATGACGTGTGCGAACTGACGGAATCCGATTTGGATTCCCAGATTGGTTGGGCATTGAAATGACGGATCTAAAAAAAACCCTAGTCTAAAGGGTCAAAACACACAACCCGGGGTTCCAAACTCCCAAATAGGGATCTGATCGGCGTGCCGTTCGCTCCGACACGAACGAGTGGGTTCAATTGACGTGATGCGAACTGACGGAATCCGATTTGGATTCCCGGATTGCGTTGGGCGTTGAAATGACGGATCTAAAAAAACCCAAGTCTCAAAGATTAAAACACAACGCGGGGGTCCAAAATCCCAAATAGGGATCTGATCGGCGTGCCGTTCACTCCAACACGACCGGGTGGGTTCAATTGACGTGTGCGAACTGACGGAATCTGATTTGGATTCTTGGATTGGGTTGGGTGTTGAAATGACGGATCTAAAAAAAAACCTGAGTCTAAAGGGTCAAAACACACAACCTGGGGGTCCAAAAACCCAAATAGGGATCTGATCGGTGTGTCGTTTGCTCCGACACGACCTGGTGGGTTCAATTGACGTGTGCGAACTGACGGAATCTGATTTAGATTCCCAGATTGGGTTGGGCATTGAAATGACGGATCTAAAAAAACTCATGTCTAAAGGGTCAAAACACACAACCCGGTGGTCCAAAATCCAAAATAGGGATCTGATCGGCGTGCCGTTCGCTCCGACATGACCGAGTTGGTTCAATTGACGTGTGCGAACTGACAGAATCTGATTTGGATTCCCGGATTGGGTTGGGCGTTGAAATGACGGATCTAAAAAAAACCCAAGTCTAAAAGAATAAAACACGCAACCCGGGGGTCCAAAATCCCAAATAGGGATCTAATCGGCGTGCCGTTTGGTCCAACATGACCGAGTGGGTTTAATTGACGTGTGCGAACTGACGGAATCCGATTTGGATTCCCGGATTGGGTTGGGCGTTGAAATGAAGATCTAAAAAAAACCTAAGTCTGAAGTGTCAAAACACACAACCTGGGTGTCCAAAAACCCAAATAGGGATCCGATCGGCGCGCCGCTTGCTCCGACATGACCGGGTGGGTTCAATTGACGTGTGCGAACTGACAGAATCTGATTTGGATTCCCGGGTTGGGATGGGCATTGAAATGACGGATCTAAAAAACCCAAGTCTAAAGGGTCAAAACACACAACCCGGGGGTGCAAAATCCAAAATAGGGATCTGATTGGTGTGTCGTTCACTCCGACACGACCGGGTGGGTTCAATTGGACGTGTGCGAACTGACGGAATCCGATTTGGATTCTCGGAGTGGGTTGGGCGTTGAAATGATGGATATAAAAAAAACTCGTCTAAAAGATTAAAACACACAACCCGGGGGTCCAAAATCCCAAATAGGGATCTAATCGGCGTGCCGTTTGGTCCAACATGACCGAGTGGGTTTAATTGACGTGTGCGAACTGACGGAATCCGATTTGGATTCCCGGATGGGTTGGGCGTTGAAATGACAGATCTAAAAAAAACCTAAGTCTGAAGTGTCAAAACACACAACCTGGGTGTCCAAAAACCCAAATAGGGATCCGATCGGCGCGCCGCTTGCTCCGACATGACCGGGTGGGTTCATTGACGTGTGCGAACTGACAGAATCTGATTTGGATTCCCGGGTTGGGATGGGCATTGAAATGACGGATCTAAAAAAACCCAAGTCTAAAGGTCAAAACACACAACCCGGGGGTGCAAAATCCAAAATAGGGATCTGATTGGTGTGTCGTTCACTCCGACACGACCGGGTGGATTCAATTTGACGTGTGCGAACTGACGGAATCCGATTTGGATTCTCGGAGTGGGTTGGGCGTTGAAATGATGGATATAAAAAAAACTCGTCTAAAAGATTAAAACACACAACCCGGGGGTCCAAAATCCCAAATAGGGATTTGATCGGCGTGTTATTCGCTCCGACACGACCGGGTGGGTTCAATTGACGTGTGCGAACTGACGGAATCTGAGTTGGATTCCCGGATTGGGTTGGGCTTGAAATGACAGATCTAAAAAAAACCCGTCTAAAAGATTAAAACACACAACCCGGGGGTCCAAAATAGAAAATAGGGATCTGATCGGCGTGCCGTTCGCTCCGACACGACCGGGTGCGTTCAATTGACGTGTGCGAACTGACAGAATCAGATTTGGATTCCTGGATAGGGTTGAGCGTTGAAATGACGGATCGAAAAAAAATCCAAGTCTAAACGATTAAAACACACATCCCGGGGTCTAAAATCCCAAATAGGGATCTGATCGGTGTGCCGTTCACTCCAACACGACCGGGGGGTTCAATTGACGTGTGCGAACTGACGGAATCCGATTTGGATTCCCGGATTGGGTTGGAAGTTGAAACGACGGATCTAAAAAAACCCAAGTCTAAACGGTCAAAACACAGTACCCGGGGGTCCAAAATCCAAAATAGGGATCTGATCGGCGTGCCGTTCACTCCGACACGACCGAGTGGGTTCAATTGACGTGTGCGAACTGATGGAATCCGATTTGGATTCCCGGATTGGGTTGGGCTTGAAATGACAGATCTAAAAGAAACCCAAGTCTAAAGGGTCAAAACACACAACCCGGGGGTCCAAAATCCCAAATAGGGATCTGATCGCCATGTCGTTCACTCCAACACGACCGGGTGGGTTCAATTGACGTGTGCGAACTGACGGAATCCAATTTGGATTCCCGGATTGGATTGGGCGTTCAAATGACGGATCTAAAAAAAACCCAAGTCTAAAGGGTCAAAACACACAACCCTGGGGTCCAAAATCCCAAAATGGGAAGTAATCGGTGCGTCGTTCGGCCCGACACGACCGGGTGGGTTCAATTGACGTGTGCTAATTGACGGAATCCGATTTGGATTCATGGATTGGGTTGGGCGTTGAAATGACGGATCTAAAAAAACCTGAGTCTAAAGGTCAAAACACACAACCTGAGGGTCCAAAAACCCAAATAGGGATCTGATCAGCGTGTCGTTTGCTCCGACACGACCGGGTGGGTTCAATTGACGTGTGCGAACTGACGGAATCCGATTTGGATTCCCGGATTGGGTTCGGCATTGAAATGACGGATCTAAAAAAAACCCTACTCTAAAGGGTCAAAACACACAACCCGGGGGTCCAAACTCCCAATAGGGATCTGATCGGCGTGCCGTTCGCTCCGACATGACCGAGTGGGTTCATTGACGTAATGCGAACTGACAGAATCCGATTTGGATTCCCGGATTGCGTTGGCGTTGAAATGACGGATCTAAAAAAAACCCAAGTCTCAAAGATTAAAACACACAACCGGGGGGTCCAAAATCCCAAATAGGGATCTGATCGGCGTGCCGTTCACTACGACACGACCGGGTGGGTTCAATTGACGTGTGCGAACTGACAGAATCCGATTTGGATTCTTGGATTGGGTTGGGTGTTGAAAAAATGGATCTAAAAAAACCTGAGTCTAAAGGTTCAAAACACACAACCTTGGTGTCCAAAAACCCAATAGGGATCTGATCGGTGTGTCGTTTGCTCCGACACGACCGGTGGGTTCAATTGACGTGTGCGAACTGACGGAATCCGATTTGGATTCCCAGATTGGGTTGGGCATTGAAATGACGTATCTAAAAAAAACCCATGTCTAAAGGGTCAAAACACACACCCGGGGGTCCAAAATCCAAAATAGGGATCTGATCGGCGTGCCGTTCGCTCCGACATGACCGAGTGGGTTCAATTGACGTGCGCGAATTGACAGAATCTGATTTGGATTCCCGGATTGGGTTGGGCGTTGAAATGACGGATCTAAAAAAAATGCAGTCTAAAAGATTAAAACACACAACCTGGGGTCCAAAATCCCAAATAGGGATCTAATCGGCGTACTGTTTGGTCCGACATGACCGAGTGGGTTTAATTGACGTGTGCGAACTGACGGAATCCGATTTGGATTCCCGGATTGGGTTGGGCGTTGAAATGACAGATCTAAAAAAACCTGAGTCTAAGTGTCAAAACACACAACCTGGGGGTCCAAAAACCCAAATAGGGATCCGATCGGCGTGCCGCTTACTCCGACATGACCGGGTGGGTTCAATTGACGTGTGCGAACTGACAGAATCTGATTTAGATTCCCGATTGGGATGGGCATTGAAATGACGGATATAAAAAAACCCAAGTCTAAGGGTCAAAACACACAACCCGGGGGTCCAAAATCCAAAATAGGGATCTGATCGGCATGCCGTTCGCTCCGACACGACCGGGTGCGTTCAATTGACGGGTGCGAACTGACAGAAACATATTTGGATTCCCGATTGGGTTGGGCGTTGAAATGACGGATCTAAAAAAAATCCAACTCTAAACATTAAAACACACATCCCGGGGGTCCAAAATCCCAAATAGGAATCTGATCGGTGTGCCGTTCACTCCAACACGACCGGTGGGTTCAATTCACGTGTGCGAACTGACGGAATCCGATTTGGATTCCCGGATTGGGTTGGAAGTTGAAACGACAGATCTAACAAAACCAAAGTCTAAACGGTCAAAACACACTACCCGGGGGTCCAAAATCCCAATAGGGATCTGATCGGCGTGCCGTTCACTCCGACACAACCGAGTGGGTTCAATTGACGTGTGCGAACTGATGGAATCCGATTTGGATTCCCGATTGGGTTGGGCGTTGAAATGACAGATTTAAAAGAAACCCAAGTCTAAAGGGTCAAAACACACAACCCGGTGTCCAAAATCCCAAATAGGGATCTGATCGCCATGTCGTTCACTCCAACACGACCGGGTGGGTTCAATTGACGTGTGCGATTTGACAGAATCCAATTTGGATTCCCGGATTGGATTGGGCGTTCAAATGACGGATCTAAAAAAACCCAAGTCAAAAGGGTCAAAACACACAACCCGGGGGTCCAAAATCCCAAAATGGGATGTAATCGGCGCGTCGTTCGGTTCGACACGACCGGGTGGGTTCAATTGACGTGTGCGAATTGACGGAATCCGATTTGGATTCTCGGATTGGGTTGGGCATTGAAATGACGGATCTAAAAAAACCCAAGTCTAAAGGGTCAAAACACATAACCTGAGGGTCCAAAAACCCAAATAGGGATCTGATCGGCATGCCGTTCGCTCCGACACGACCGGGTGCGTTCAATTGACGTGTGCGAACTGACAGAATCAGATTTGGATTCTTGGATTAGGTTGGGTGTTGAAATGACGGATCTAAAAAAAAACCTGAGTCTAAAGGGTCAAAACACGCAACCTGGGGGTCCAAAAACCCAAATAGGGATCTGATCGGTGTGTCGTTTGCTCCGACACGACCGGGTGGGTTCAATTGACGTGTGCGAACTGTCGGAATCCGATTTGGATTCCCGGATTGGGTTGGGCATTGAAATGTCGGATCTAAAAAAACCCAAGTCTAATGGGTCAAAACACACAACTCGGGGTCCAAAATCCAAAATAGGGATCTGATCGGCGTGCCGTTCGATCCGACACGACCGGGTGGGTTCAATTGACGTGTGCGAACTGACAGAATCCGATTTGGATTCCCGGATTGGGTTGGGCGTTGAAATGACGGATCTAAGAAAACCCAAGTCTAAAAGATTAAAACACACAACCCGGGGTCCAAAATCCCAAATAGGGATGTGATCGGCGTGCCGTTCGGTCCAACATGACCGGGTGGGTTTAATTTACGTGTGCGATCTGACGGAATCCGATTTGGATTCCGGATTGGGTTGGCCGTTGAAATGACGGATCTAAAAAAAATATGAGTCTAAAGAGTCAAAACACACAACCTGGGAGTCCAAAAACCCAAATAGGGATCTGATCGGCGTGGCTTTTGCTCCGACACGACTGGGTGGGTTCAATTGACGTGTGCGAACTGACGGAATCTGATTTGGATTGCCGGATTGGTTTGGGCATTGAAATGACTGAACTAAAAAACTCAAGTCTAAAGGGCCAAACCACACAACCCGGGGGTCCAAAATCCCAAATAGGGATCTGATCGGTGTGTCGTTCGCTCCGACACGACCGGTGGGTTCAATTGACTTGTGCGAACTGACGGAATCCGATTTGATTCCCGGATTGGGTTTGGCATTGAAATGACGGATATAAAAAAACCCAAGTCTAAAATATTAAAACACACAACCCGGGGCTCCAAAATCCCAAATAGGGATTTGATCGGCATGTCGTTGGCTCCAACACAACCGGGTGGGTTCAATTGACGTGTGCGAACTGACGAAATCTGATTTGGATTCCCGGATTGGGTTGGGTGTTGAAATGACGGATCTAAAAAAAACCCTAGTCTATAGGGTCAAAACACACAACCCGGGGGTCCAAACTCCCATTAGGGATCTAATCGGTGTGCCGTTCGCTCCGACACGACCGAGTGGGTTCAATTGACGTGATGCTAACTGACGGAATCCGATTTGGATTCCTGGATTGGGTTGGGCGTTGAAATGATGGATCTAAAAAAACCTAAGTCTCAAAGAATAAAACACACAATGCGGGGGTCCAGAATCCCAAATAGGATCTGATCGGTGTGCCATTTACTCCAACACGACCGGGTGGGTTCATTGACGTGTACGAACTGACGGAATCCGATTTGGATTCCCGGATTGGGTTGGGCGTTGAAATGACGGATCTAAAAAAAATCCAAGTCTAAACGATTAAAACACAAAACCCGGGGGTCCAAAATCCCAAATAGGGATCTGATCGGTGTGTCGTTCACTCCGATACGACCGGGTGGGTTGAATTGACGTGTGCGAATTGGCGGAATCCGATTTCGATTCCCGGATTGGGTTGGGCATTGAAATGACGGATATAAAAAAAATCCAACTCTAAAATATTAAAACACACAACCCGGGGGTCCAAAATCCCAATAGGGATTGATCGGCATGTCGTTCGCTCCAACACAACCGGGTCGGTTCAATTGAAGTGTGCGAACTGACGGAATCCGATTTGGATTCCCGGATTGGGTTGGGTGTTGAAATGATGGATCTAAAAAAAACCCAAGTCTAAAAGATTAAAACACACAACCCGGGGGTCCAAAATCCATAATTGGGATCTGATCGGCGTGCCGTTTGCTCCGACACGACTGGGTGCATTCAACTGATGTGGGCGAATTGACGGAATCCGATTTGGATTCCCAGATTGGGTTGGGCATTGAAATGACGGATCTAAAATAACCCAAGTCTAAGGGGTCAAAACACACAACCCGGGGGTCCAAAATCCAAAATAGGGATCTGATCGGCATGCCGTTCACTCCGACAAGACCGGGTGGGTTCAATTGACGTGTGCGAACTGACGGAATCCGATTTGGATTCCCGGATTGGGTTGGGCGTTGAAATGATGGATCTAAAAAAAACCCAAGTCTAAAAGATTAAAACACACAACCCAGGGGTCCAAAATCCCAAATAGGGATCTGATCGGCGTGCCGTTCACTGCAACACGACCGGGTGGTTCAATTGACGTGTACGAACTAACGGAATCCGATTTGGATTCCCGGATTGGGTTGGGCGTTGACATGACGGATCTAAAAAAAATCCAAGTCTAAACGATTAAAACACAAAACCCAGGGGTCCAAAATCCCAAATAGGGATCTGATCGGTGTGCCGTTCACTCCAACATGACCGGGTGGGTTCAATTGACGTGTGCGAACTGACGGAATCCAATTTGGATTCCCGGATTGGGTTGGAAGTTGAAACGACAGATCTAAAAAAAACCAAAGTCTAAAGGGTCAAAACACACAACCCGGGGGTCCTAAATCCAAATAGGGATCTGATCGTGTGTCGTTCACTCCGACACGACCGGGTTGCTTCAATTGACGTGTGCGAACTGACGGAATCGATTTGGATTCCCGAATTGGGTTGTGCATTGAAATACGGATCTAAAAAGAATCCAAGTCTAAATATTAAAACACACAACCCGGGGGTCCAAAATCCCAAATAGGGATTTGATCGGCGTGTCGTTTGCTCCAACACGACCGGTGGGTTCAATTGACGTGTGCGAACTGACGGAATCCGATTTGGATTCCCGGATTGGGTGGGCGTTGAAATGACGGATCTAAAAAAAACCCTAGTCTAAAGGGTCAAAACACACAACTCGGGGGTCCAAACTCCCAATAGGGATCTAATCGGTGTGCCGTTCGCTCCGACACGAACGAGTGGGTTCAATTGACGTGATGCTAACTGACGGAATCCGATTTGGATTCCCGGATTGGGTTGGGCGTTGAAATGATGGATCTAAAAAAACCTAAGTCTCAAAGATTAAAACACACAACGCGGGGGTCCAAAATCCCAAATAGGGATCTGATCGGTGTGCCATTTACTCCAACACGACTGGGTGGGTTCAATTGACGTGTACGAACTGACGGAATCCGATTTGGATTCCCGGATTGGGTTGGGCGTTGAAATGACGGATCTAAAAAAAATCCAAGTCTAAACGATTAAAACACAAAACCCGGGGGTAGAAAATCCCAAATAGGGATCTGATCGGTGTGTCGTTCACTCCAACACGAGCGGGTGGCTTCAATTGACGTGTGCGAACTGACGGAATCCAATTTGGATTCCCAGATTGGGTTGGAAGTTGAAACGACGGATCTAAAAAAAACCAAAGTCTAAAGAGTCAAAACACACAACCCGGGGGTCCTAAATCCAAAATAGGGATCTGATCGGTGTGTCGTTCACTCCGACACGATCGGGTTGCTTCTATTGACGTGTGCGAATTGACGGAATCCGATTTGGATTCCCGGATTGGGTTGGGCATTGAAATGACGGATATAAAAAAAATCCAAGTCTAAAATATTGAAACACACAACCCGGGGGTCCAAAATCCCAAATAGGGATTTGATCGGCATGTCGTTCGCTCCAACACAACCGGGTCGGTTCAATTGACTTGTGCGAACTGACGGAATCCGATTTGGATTCCCGGATTGGGTTAGGTGTTGAAATGATGGATATAAAAAAAACCCAAGTCTAAAAGATTAAAACACACAACCCGGGGGTCCAAAATCCAAAATAGGGATCTGATCGGCGTGCCGTTTGCTCCGACACGACCGGGTGCATTCAACTGATGTGTGCGAATTGACGGAATCCGATTTGGATTCCCGGATTGGGTTGGGCATTGAAATGACGGATCTAAAAAAACCCAAGTCCAAGGGGTCAAAACACACAACCCGGGGGTCCAAATTCCCAAATAGGGATCTGATCGGCCTGCCGTTCACTTCGACAAGACCGGGTGGGTTCAATTGACGTGTGCGAACTGACAGAATCCAATTGGATTCCCGGATTGGGTTGGGCGTTGAAATGACGGATCTAAAAAAACCCAAGTCTAAAAGATTAAAACACACAACCCAGGGGTCCAAAATCCCAAATAGGGATCTGATCGGCGTGCCGTTCACTGCAACACGACCGGTGGGTTCAAATGATGTGTACGAACTGACGGAATCCGATTGGATTCCCGGATTGGGTTGTGCGTTGAAATGACGGATCTAAAAAAAATCCAAGTCTAAACGATTAAAACACAAAACCCGGGGGTCCAAAATCCCAAATAGGGATCTGATCGGTGTGCCGTTCACTCCAACAAGACCGGGTGGGTTCAATTGACGTGTGCGAACTGACGGAATCCAATTTAGATTCCGGATTGGGTTGGAAGTTGAAACGACGGATCTAAAAAAAACAAAGTCTAAAGGGTCAAAACACACAACCCGGGGGTCCTAAATCCAAATAGGGATCTGATCGGTGTGTCGTTCACTCCGACACGACCGTGTTGCTTCAATTGACGTGTGCGAACCGACAGAATTCGATTTGGATTCCCGGATAAGGTTGGGCATTGAAATGACGGATCTAAAAAAAATCCAAGTCTAAATATTAAAACACACAACCCGGGGGTCCAAAATCCCAAATAGGGATTTGATCGGCGTGTCGTTTGCTCAAACACGACCGGGTGGGTTCAATTGACGTGTGCGAACTGACAGAATCCGATTTGGATTCCCGGATTGGGTTGGGCGTTGAAATGACGGATCTAAAAAAAATCAAGTCTAAAGATTAAAAAACACACAACCCGGAGGTCCAAAATCGAAATAGGATCTGATCGGCGTGCCGTTTGCTTCGACACGACGGGTGTATTCAATTGATGTGTGCGAACTGACAGAATCCGATTTGGATTCCCGGATTGGTTGGGCGTTGAAATGACGGATCTAAAAAAAACAATCTAAAGGGTCAAAACACCAAACCCGGGGGTCCAAAATCCCAAATAGGCATCTGATCGGCCTGCCGTTCGGTCCAACACGACCGGGTGGGTTCAATTGACGTGTGAGAACTGGCAGAATCCGATTTGGATTCCCGGATTGGGTTGGACGTTGAAATGACGGATAAAAAAAAACCTGAGTCTAAAGGGTCAAAACACACAACCTGGGGGTCCAAAAACCAATAGGATCCGATCGCGTTCGTTTGCTCTGACACGACCGGTGGGTTCAAATGAGGTGTGCGAACTGACGGAATCCGATTTGATTCCCGATAGGGTTGGGCATTGAAATGACGGATATAAAAAAACCCAAGTCTAAAATATTAAACACACAACCCGGGGTCCAAAATCCCAAATAGGGATTTGATCGGCATGTCGTTCGCTCCAACACAACCGTCGGTTCAATTGACGTGTGCGAACTGACGGAATCCGATTTGGATTCCCGGATTGGGTTGGTTGTTGAAATGATGGATCTAAAAAAACCCAAGTCTAAAGATTAAACACACAACCCGGGGTCCAAAATCCAAAATAGGGATCTGATCGGCTGCCGTTTGCTCCGACACGACCGGGTGCATTCAACTGATGTGTGTGATTTGACGGAATCCGATTTGGATTCCCGATTGGTTTGGCATTGAAATGACGGATCTAAAACAACCCAGTCTAAGGGGTCAAAACACACAACCCGGGGTCCAAAATCCAAAATAGGGATCTGATCGGCATGCCGTTTCACCTCCGACAAGACCGGGTGGGTTCCATTGACGTGTGGAACTGACGGAATCCGATTTGGATTCCCGATTGGGTTGGGCGTTGAAATGACAGATCTAAAAAAACCCAAGTCTAAAAGATTACAACACACAACCCAGGGGTCCAAAATCCCAAATAGGGATCTGATCGGCGTGCCGTTCACTCCAACACGACCAGGTGGTTCAACTGACGTGTACGAACTGACGGAATCCGATTTGGATTCCCAGATTGGTTGGGCGTTGAAATGACGGATCTAAAAAATCCAAGTCTAAACGATTAAAACACAAAACCCGGGGTCCAAAATCCCCAATAGGGATCTGATCGGTGTGCCGTTTCACTCCAACGCGTGTGGGTTCAATTGACGTGTGCGAACTGACGGAATCCAATTTGGATTCCGGATTGGTTGGAATTGAAATGACGGATCTAAAAAAACCAAGTCTAAAGGGTCAAACACACAACCCGGGGGTCCTAAATCCAAAATAGGGATCTGATCGGTGTGCCGTTCACTCCGACACGACCGGGTTGCTTCAATTGACGTGTGGAACTGACGGAATCCGATTTGATTCCCGGATTGGACTGTGCATTGAAATAACGATCTAAAAAGAATCCAAGTCTAAAATATTATAACACCGAGGGTCCAAAATCCCAATAGGGATTTGATCGGCGTGTCGTTTGCTCCAACACGACCGAGTGAGTTCAATTGACTTGGCGAACTGACAGAATCCGATTTGGATTCCCGGATTGGGTTGGGCATTGAATGACGGATCTAAAAAAAATCCTAAGTCTAAAAGATTAAAACACCACAACCCGTAGGTCCAAAATCCAAAATAGGGATCTGATCTGCGTGCCGTTTGCTTCGACACGACCGGGTGTATTCAATTGATGTTTGCGATCTGACAGAATCCGATTTGGATTCCCGGATTGGGTTAGGCGTTAAAATGACGGATCTAAAAAAACACCCATCTAAAGGGTCAAAACACCAAACCCGGGGGTCCAAAATCCCAAATAGGGATCTGATCGGCCTGCCGTTCGGTCCAACACGACCGGGTGGGTTCAATTGACGTGTGAGAACTGACGGAATCCAATTTGGATTCCCGAATTGGGTTGGTCGTTGAAATGACGGATCTAAAAAAAACCTGAGTCTAAAGGGTCAAAACACACAACCTGGGGGTCCAAAAACCCAAATAGGGATCCGATCGGCGTGTCCTTTGCTCTGACACGACCGGGTGGGTTCAAATGACGTGTGCGAACTGACGGAATCCGATTTGGATTCCCAGATTGGGTTGGGCATTGAAATGACGGATATAAAAAAAACCCAAGTCTAAAATATTAAAACACACAACCCGGGGCTCCAAAATCCCAAATAGGGATTTGATCGGCATGTCGTTCGCTCCAACACAACCGGGTCGGTTCAATTGACATGTGCGAACTGACGGAATCCGATTTGGATTCCCGGATTGGTTGGGCGTTGAAATGATAGATCTAAAAAAAACCCAAGTCTAAAAAATTAAATCACACAACCCGGGGTTCCAAAATCCAAATAGGGATCTGATCGGCGTGTCGTTTGCTCCGACACGACCGGGTGCATTCAACTGATGTGTGCGAATGACGGAATCCGATTTGGATTCCCGGATTGGGTTTGGCATTGAAATGACGGATCTAAAAAAACCGGAGTCTAAGGGGTCAAAACACACAACCCGGGGGTCCAAAATCCAAATAGGGATCTGATCGGCACGCCGTTCACTCCGACAAGACCGGGTGGGTTCAATTGACGTGTGCGAACTGACGGAATCCGATTTGGATTCCGGATTGGGTTGGGCGTTGAAATGATAGATCTAAAAAAAACCCAAGTCTAAAAGAATAAAACACACAACCCAAGGGTCCAAAATCCCAAATAGGGATCTGATCGGCGTGCCGTTCACTGCAACACGACCAGGTGGGTTCAACTGACGTGTACGAACTGACGGAATCCGATTTGGATTCCCAGATTGGGTTGGGCGTTGAAATGACGGATCTAAAAAAAATCCAAGTCTAAACGATTAAAACACAAAACCCGGGGGTCCAAAATCCCAAATAGGGATCTGATCGGTGTGCCGTTCACTCCAACACGACCGTGTGGGTTCAATTGACGTGTGCGAACTGACGGAATCCAATTTGGATTCCCGGATTGGGTTGGAAGTTGAAACAACGGATCTAAAAAAACCAAAGTCTAAAGGGTCAAAACACACAACCCGGGGGTCCTAAATCCTAAATAGGGATCTGATTGGTGTGTCGTTCACTCCGACACGACCGGGTTGCTTCAATTGACGTGTGCGAACTGACGGAATCCGATTTGGATTCCCGGATTGGGTTGGGCATTGAAATGACGGATCTAAAAAAAATCCAAGTCTAAAATATTAAAACACACAACCCGGGGGTCCAAAATCCAAATAGGGATTTGATCGGCGTGTCGTTTGCTCCAACATGACGGGTGGGTGCAATTGACGTGTGCGAACTGCCGGAATCCGATTTGGATTCCCGGATTGGGTTGGGCGTTGAAATGACGGATCTAAAAAAAATACAAGTCTAAAAGATTAAAACACACAACCCGGAGGTCCAAAATCCAAAATAAGGATCTGGTCGGCGTGCCGTTTGCTCCGACACGACCGGGTGTATTCAATTGATGTGTGCGAACTGACAGAATCCGATTTGGATTCCCGGATTGGGTTGGGCGTTGAAATGACGGAGCTAAAAAAAAAACCGTCTAAAGGGTCAAAACACAAAACCCGGGGGTCCAAAATCCCAAATAGGGATCTGATCGGCCTGCCGTTCGGTCCAACACGATCGGGTGGGTTCAATTGACGTGTGAGAACTGGCAGAATCCGATTTGGATTCCCGGATTGGGTTGGGCATTGAAATGACGGATCTAAAAAAAACCCGAGTCTAAAGGGTCAGAACACACAACCTGGGGGTCCAAAAACCCAAATAGGGATCCGATCGGCGTGTCGTTTGCTCTGACACGACCGGGTGGGTTCAAATGAGGTGTGCGAACTGACGGAATCCGATTTGGATTCCTTGATTGGGTTGGGCATTGAAATGATAGATCTAAAAAAACCATAGTCTAAAGGGTCAAAACACACAACCCGGGGGTCCAAACTCCAAATAGGGATCTAATCGGTATGTCGTTCGCTCCGACACGACTGAGTGGGTTCAATTGACGTGATGCTAACTGACGGAATCCGATTTGGATACCCGGATTGGGTTGGGAGTTGAAATGATGGATCTAAAAAAACCTAAGTCTCAAAGATTAAAACACACAACGCGGGGGTCCAAAATCCCAAATAGGGATCTGATCGGCGTGCCATTCACCCCAACACGACCGGGTGGGTTCAATTGACGTGTGCGAACTGACGGAATTCGATTTGGATTCTTGGATTGGGTTGGGCGTTGAAATGACGGATCTAAAAAAAAACTGAGTCTAAAGGGTCAAAACGAACAACCTGGGGGTCCAAAAACCCAAATAGGGATCTGATCGGCGTGCCGTTTGCTCCGACACGACCGGGTGGGTTCAATTGACGTGTGCAAACTGACGGAATCCGATTTGGATTCCCAGATTGGGTTGGGCGTTGAAATGACAGATCTAAAAAAAATCTGAGTCTAAAGGTCAAAACACACAACCTGGGGGTCCAAAAACCCAAATAGGGATCCGATCGGCGTGTCGTTTACTCTGACACAACCAGGTGTGTTCAAATGACGTGTGCGAACTGACGGAATCCGATTTGGATTCCCGGATTGGGTTGGGCGTTGAAATGACGGATCTAACAAAAACCCATGTCTAAAATATTAAAACACACAACTCGGGGGTCCAAAATCCCAAATAGGGATTTGATCGGCGTGTCGTTCGCTTCAACATGACCGGTGGTTTCAATTGACGTGTGTGAACTGACGGAAACCAATTTGGAATCCCAGATTGGGTTGGGCGTTGAAATGACGGATCTAAAAAAAACTGAAGTCTAAAAGATTAAAACACACAACCCGGGGGTCCAAAATTCAAAATAGGGATCTGATCGGTGTGCCGTTTACTCCGACACGACCGGGTGCATTCAATTGATGTGTGCGAACTGACAGAATCCGATTTGGATTCCCGGATTGGGTTGGGCGTTGAAATGACGATCTAAAAAAACCCAAGTATAAAGGGTCAAAACACACAACTCGGGGGTCCAAAATCCCAAATAGGGATCTAATCGGCCTGCCGTTCGGTCCAACACGACCGGGTGGGTTCAATTGACGTGTCAGAACTGACGGAATCCGATTTGGATTTTCGGATTGGGTTGGGCGTTGAAATGACGGATCTAAAAAAAACCTGAGTCTAAAGAGTCAAAACACCCAACCTAGGGGTCCAAAAACACAAATAGGGATCCGATTGGCGTGTCGTTTGCTCTGACACGACCGGGTGGGTTCAAATGACGTGTGCGAACTGACGGAATCCGATTTGGATTCTCGGATTGGGTTGGGAATTGAAATGATAGATCTAACAAAAACCCAAGTCTAAAATATTAAAACACACAACTCGGGGGTCCAAACTCCCAATAGGGATCTGATCGGCGTGTCGTTCGCTCCGACACGACCGAGTGGTTCCGTTGACGTGATGCAAACTGACGGAATCTGATTTAGATTCCCGGATTGGGTGGGCATTGAAATGACGGATCTAAAAAAACCAAAGTCTCAAAGATTAAAACACACAACCCTGGGGTCCAAAATCCCAAATAGGGATCTGATCGGTGTTCCGTTTGCTCCAACACGACCAGGTGGGTTCAATTGACGTGTGTAAACTGACGGAATCCGATTTGGATTCTTGGATTGGGTTGGGCGTTGAAATGACTGATCTAAAAAAAAACCTAAGTCTAAAGGGTCAAAACACACAACCTGGGGGTCCAAAAACCAAATAGGGGTCTGATCGGCGTGCTGTTTGCTCCGACACGACCGGGTGGGTTCAATTGACGTGTGCGAGCTAACGGAATCCGATTTGGATTCCCAGATTGGATTGGGCGTTGAAATGATGAATCTAAAAAAAAACCTGAGTCTAAAGGGTCAAAACACACAACCTGGGGGTCCAAAAACCCAAATAGAGATCCGATCGGCGTGCCATTTGCTCTGACAGGACCGGGTGAATTGACGTGTGCGAACTGACTGAATCCGATTTGGATTCCCGGATTGGGTTGCACATTGAAATGATGGATCAAAAAAAATCCAAGTCTAAAGGGTCAAAACACACAACCCGGGGGTCCAAAATCCCAAATAGGGATCTGATCGGCGTGCCGTTCACTCCGACACGAACGGGTGGGTTCAATTGACGTGTGCGAACTGACGGAATCCGATTTAGAATCCTGGATTGGGTTGGGCGTTGAAATGATGGATCTAAAAAAACCCTAGACTAAAAGATTAAAACACACAACCCGGGGGTCCAAAATCCCAAATAGGGATCTAATCGGCGTGTCGTCACTCCAACACGACCGTGTGGGTTCAATTGACGTGTATACACTGACGGAATCCGATTTGGATTCTCGGATTGGGTTGGGCGTTGAAATGACGGATCTAAAAAAACCTGAGTCTAAAGGGTCAAAACACACAACCTGGGGGTCAAAAAACCCAAATAGGGATCCGATCGGCATGTTGTTTGCTCCGACACGACGGGTGGGTTCAATTGACGTGTGCGAACTGACGGAATCCGATTTGGATTGCCGGATTGGGTTGGGTATTGAAATGACGGATCTAAAAAAACCCAAGTCTAAAGGGTCAAAACACAAAACCCGGGGGTCCAAAATCCAAGATAGGGATCTGATCGTGTGCCGTTCGCTCCGACACGACCGGGTGGGTTCAATTGACGTGTGCGAACTGACAGAATCCGATTTTGATTCCCGGATTGGGTTGGGCATTGAAATGACGGATCTAAAAAAACCCAAGTCAAAAAGATTAAAACACACAACCCGGGGGTCCAAAATCCCAAATAGGGATCTGATCGGCGTGTCGTTCTGTCCGACACGACCGGTGGGTTCAATTCACGTATGCGAACTGACGGAATCCGATTGGATTCCCAGATTGGGTTGGGCGTTGAAATGATGGATCTAAGAAAAAACTGAGTCTAAAGGGTCAAAACACACAACCTGGGGGTCCGAAAACCGAATAGGGATCTGATCGGCATGCCGTTTGCTCCGACACGACTGGGTGGTTCAATTGACGTGTGTACACTGACGGAATCCGATTTGGATTCTCGGATTGGGTTGGGCGTTGAAATGACGGATCTAAAAAAAACCTGAGTCTAAGGGTCAAAACACACAACCTGGGGGTCCAAAAACCCAAATAGGGATCTAATCGGCATGCTGTTTGCTCCGACACGACCGGGTGGGTTCAATTGACGTGTGCGAACTGACGGAATCCGATTTGGATTCCCGATTGGGTTGCGTATTGAAATGACGGATATAAAAAAAGCCAAGTCTAAAGGTCAAAACACAAAACCCGGGGGTCCAAAATCCAAGATAGGGATCTGATCGGTGTGTCGTTCGCTCTGACACGACTGGGTGGGTTCAATTGACGTGTGCGAACTGACAGAATCCGATTTTGATTCTCGGATTGGGTTGGGCATTGAAATGACGGATCTAAAAAAAAACTCAAGTCAAAAAGATTAAAACACACAACCCGGGGGTCCAAAATCCCAAATAGGGATCTGATCGGCGTGTCGTTCAGTCCGACACGACCGGGTGGGTTCAATTCACGTATGTGAACTGACGGAATCCGATTTAGATTCCCAGATTGGGTTGGGGGTTGAAATGATGGATCTAAGAAAAACCTGAGTCTAAAGGGTCAAAACACACAACCTGGGGGTCCAAAAACCCAAATAGGGATCTAATCGGCATGCTGTTTGCTCCGACACGACCGGGGGGTTCAATTGACGTGTGCGAACTGACGGAATCCGATTTGGATTCCCGGATTGGTTGCGTATTGAAATGACGGATATAAAAAAAGCCAAGTCTAAAGGGTCAAAACACAAAACCCGGGGGTCCAAAATCCCAAATAGGGATCTGATCGGTGTGTCGTTCGCTCTGACACGACTGGGTGGGTTCAATTGACGTGTGCGAACTGACAGAATCCGATTTTGATTCTCGGATTGGGTTGGGCATTGAAATGACGGATCTAAAAAAAAACTCAAGTCAAAAAGATTAAAACACACAACCCGGGGGTCCAAAATCCCAAATAGGGATCTGATCGGGTGTCGTTCAGTCCGACACGACCGGGTGGGTTCAATTCACGTATGTGAACTGACGGAATCCGATTTAGATTCCAGATTGGGTTGGGGGTTGAAATGATGGATCTAAGAAAAACCTGAGTCTAAAGGGTCAAAACACAAAACCCGGGGGTCCAAAATCCCAATAGGGATCTGATCGGCGTGCCGTTTGCTCCGACACGACTGGGTGGGTTCAATTGACGTGTGCGAACTGACGGAATCTGATTTGGATTCCCGTATTGGGTTGGCATTGAAATGACGGATCTAAAAAAACCCAAGTCTAAAGGGTCAAAGCACACAACTCGGGGGTCCAAAATCCAAAATAGGGATCTGATCGGCGTGTCGTTTGCTCCGACACGACCGGGTGGGTTCAATTGACGTGTGCGAACTGACAGAATCTGTTTTGGATTCCCGGATTCGGTTGAGCGTTGAAATGACGGATCTAAAAAAAACCCAAGTCTAAAAGATTAAAACACACACCCGGGGTCCAAAATCCCAATAGGGATTTGATCGGCGTGTCGTTCGCTCCAACACGATCGGGTGGGTTCAATTGACGTGTGTGAACTGACGGAATCCGATTTTGATTCCTGGATTGGGTTGGGCGTTGAAATGTCGGATCTAAAAAAAACCATCTAAACAGTCAAAACACAAAACCTGGGGGTCCAAAATCCAAAATAGGGATCTGATCGGCGAGCCGTTCGCTCTGACACGACCGGGTGGGTTCAATTGACGTGTGCGAACTGACGGAATCCGATTTGGATTCCCGAATTGGGTTGGGCGTTGAAATGATGGATCTTAAAAAAAACCCAAGTCTTAAAGATTAAAACACTCAACCCGGGGGTCTAAAATCCCAAATAGGGATCTATACGGCGTGCCATTCGCTCCAACACGACCAGGTGGGTTCTATTGACGTGTGTGAACTGACGGAATCCGATTTGGATTCCCGGATTTTGTTGGGCGTTGAAATGACGGATCTAAAAAAAATCCTAGTCTAAACGATTAAAACACACAAATCCCAAATAGGGATCTGATCGGCGTGCCGTTCACTCCAACATGACCGGGTGGGTTCAATTGACATGTGCGAACTGACGGAATCCGATTTGGATTCCCGGATTGGGTTGGAAGTTGAAACGACGGATCTAAAAAAACCCAAGTCTTAAGGGTCAAAACACACAACCCGGGGGTCCAAAATCCCAAATAGAGATTTGATCGGCGTGCCGTTCACTCCGACACAACCGAGTGGGTTCAATTGACGCGTGCGAACTAACGGAATCCAATTTGGATTCCCGGATTGGGTTGGGTGTTGAAATGACGGATCTAAAAAAACCCAAGTCTAAAGGGTTAAAACACACAACCCGGGGGTCCAAAATCCCAAATAGGGATCTAATCGGCGTGCCGTTCACTCCACACGACCGTGTGGGTTCAATTGATGTGTGTACACTGACGGAATCTGATTTGGATTCTCGGATTGGGTTGGGCGTTGAAATGACGGATCTAAAAAAAAACCTGAGTCTAAAGGGTCAAAACACACACCTGGGGTCCAAAAACCCAAATAGGGGTCTGATCGGCGTGATGTTTGCTCCGACACGACCGGTGGGTTCAATTGACGTGTGCGAGCTGACGGAATCCGATTTGGATTCCCAGATTGGATTGGGCGTGAAATGATGGATCTAAAAAAACCTGAGTCTATAGGGTCAAAACACACAACCTGGGGGTCCAAAAACCCAAATAGGGATCCGATCGGCGTGCCGTTTGCTCTGACACGACCGGGTGAATTGACGTGTGCGAACTGACGGAATCCAATTTGGATTCCCGATTGGGTTGCACATTGAAATGATGGATCTAAAAAAATCCAAGTCTGAAGGGTCAAAACACACAACCCGGGGGTCCAAAATCCCAATAGGGATCTGATCGGCGAGCCGTTCACTCCGACACGAACGGGTGGGTTCAATTGACGTGTGCGAACTGACGGAATCCGATTTGGAATCCTGGATTGGGTTGGGCGTTGAAATGACAGATCTAAAAAAACCCAAGTCTAAAAGATTAAAACAAACAAACCGGGGGTCCAAAATCCCAAATAGGGATCTAATCGGCGTGCCGTTCACTCCAACACGACCGTGTGGGTTCAATTGACGTGTGTACACTGACGGAATCCGATTTGGATTCTCGGATTGGGTTGGGCGTTGAAATGACGGATCTAAAAAAAACCTGAGTCTAAAGGGTCAAAACACACAACCTGGGGGTCCAAAAACCCAAATAGGGATCTGATCGGCATGCCGTTTGCTCCGACACGACCGGGTGGGTTCATTGACGTGTGCGAACTGACAGAATCTGATTTGGATTCCGGATTGGGTTGGGCATTGAAATGATGGATCTAAAAAACCCAAGTCTAAAGGGTCAAAACACAAAACCCGCGGGTCTAAAATCCAAGATACGGATCTGATCGGTGTGCCGTTCGCTCCGACATGATCGGGTGGGTTCAATGACGTGTGCGAACTGACAGAATCCGATTTGGATTCCCGTATTCGGTTGGGCATTGAAATGACAGATCTAAAAAAACCCAAGTCTAAAAGATTAAAACAAACAAACCGGGGGTCCAAAATCCCAAATAGGGATCTAATCGGCGTGCCGTTCACTCCACACGACCGTGTGGGTTCAATTGACGTGTGTACACTGACGGAATCCGATTTGGATTCTCGGATTGGTTGGGCGTTGAAATGACGGATCTAAAAAAAACTGAGTCTAAAGGGTCAAAACACACAACCTGGGGGTCCAAAAACCCAAATAGGGATCTGATCGGCATGCCGTTTGCTCCGACACGACCGGGTGGGTTCAATTGACGTGTGCGAACTGACAGAATCTGATTTGGATTCCCGGATTGGGTTGGGCATTGAAATGATGGATCTAAAAAACCCAAGTCTAAAGGGTCAAAACACAAAACCCGCGGGTCTAAAATCCAAGATACGGATCTGATCGGTGTGCCGTTCGCTCCGACATGATCGGGTGGGTTCAATTGACGTGTGCGAACTGACAGAATCCGATTTGGATTCCCGTATTCGGTTGGGCATTGAAATGACAGATCTAAAAAAACCCAAGTCAAAAAGATTAAAACACACAACCCGGGGGTCTAAAATCCCAAATAGGGATCTGATCGGCGTGCCGTTCAGTCCGACACGACCGGGTGGGTTCAATTCACGTATGCGAACTGACGGAATCCGATTTGTATTCCCAGATTGGGTTGGGCGTTGAAGTGATGGATCTAAGAAAAACCTGAGTCTAAAGGGTCAAAACACACAACCTGGGGGTCCAAAAACCCGAATAGGGATCTGATCGGCGTGCCGTTTGCTCCGACACGACCGGGTGGGTTCAATTGACGTATGCGAACTGCCGGAATCTGATTTGGATTCTCGTATTGGGTTGGGCATTGAAATGACGGATCTAAAAAAACCCATGTCTAAAGGGTCAAAGCACACAACCCGGGGGTCCAAAATCCAAAATAGGGATCTGATCGGCGTGTCGTTTGCTCCGACACGACCGGGTGGGTTCAATTGACGTGTGCGAACTGACCGAATCTGTTTTGGATTCCCGGATTCGGTTAGGCGTTGAAATGACGGATCTAAAAAAAACCCAAGTCTAAAAGATTAAAACACACAACCGGGGGTCCAAAATCCAAAATAGGGATCTGATCGGCGTGTCGTTCACTCCACACGATCGGGTGGGTTCAATTGACGTGTGTGAACTGACGGAATCCGATTTTGATTCCCGGATTGGGTTGGCCGTTGAAATGTCGGATCTAAAAAAAACCCATCTAAACAGTCAAAACACAAAACCCGGGGGTCCAAAATCCAAAATAGGATCTGATTGGCGTGTCGTTCGCCCCGACACGACCGGGTGGGTTCAATTGACGTGTGCGAACTGACGGAATCCGATTTGGATTCCCGGATTGGGTTGGGCGTTGAAATGATGGATCTTAAAAAAAACCCAAGTCTAAAAGATTAAAACACACAACCGGGGGTCCAAAATCCCAAATAGGGATCTATACGGCGTGCCGTTCGCTCCAACACGACCAGGTGGGTTCAATTGACTTGTGTGAACTGACGGAATCCGATTTGGATTCCTGGATGTTGTTGGGCGTTGAAATGACAGATCTAAAAAAAATCCTAGCCTAAACGATTAAAACACACACCCGGGGGTCCAAAATCCCAAATAGGGATCTGATCAGTGTGCCGTTCACTCCAACACGACCGGGTGCGTTCAATTGACGTGTGCGAACTGACGGAATCCAATTTGGATTCCCGGATTGGGTTGGAAGTTGAAACGACGGATCTAAAAAAACCCAAGTTTTAAGGGTCAAAACACACAACCCGGGGGTCCAAAATCCCAAATAGGGATCTGATCGGCGTGCCGTTCACTCCGACACTACCGGGTGGGTTCAATTGACGCGTGCGAACTAACGGAATCCAATTTGGATTCCCGGATTGGGTTGGGTGTTGAATGATGGATCTAAAAAAACCCAAGTCTAAAGGGTTAAAACACACAACCCGGGGGTCCAAAATCCCAAATAGGGATCTCATTGGCATGCCGTTCACTCTGACACGACCGAGTGGGTTCAATTGACGTGTGCGAACTGACGGAATCCAATGTGGATTCCCTGATTGGGTTGGGCGTTGAAATGACAGATCTAAAAAAAACCCGTCTAAAAGATTAAAACACACAACCAGGGGGTCCAAAATCCCAATAGGGATCTGATCGGCTTGCCGTTCGCTCCAACACGACCTGGTGTGTTCAATTGACGTGTGCGAACTGACGGAATCCGATTTGGATTCCCGGATTGGGTTGGAAGTTGAAATGACGGATCTAAAAAAACCCAAGTCTAAAGGGTCAAAACACACAACCCGGGGGTCCAAAATCCCAAATAGGGATTTGATCGGGGTGCCATTCGCTCCGACAGGACCGGGTGATTCAATTGACGTGTGCGAACTGACGGAATCCGATTTGGATTCCTGGATTGGGTTGGGCGTTGAAATGACGGATCTAAAAAAACCCAAGTCTAAAGGGTTAAAACACACAACCTGGGGGTCCAAAATCCCAAATAGGGATCTGATCGGCGTGCCATTAACTCCGACACGACCGGGTGGGTTCAATTGATGTGTGCGAATTGACGGAATCCAATTTGGATTCCCGGATTGGGTTGGGCGTTGAAATGACGGATCTAAAAAAACCCATGAAACGACGGATCTCAAAATAGTTTCTAATTCAACTTGAGAATAATCACATATTTTAAATTTAATTTTGAAAATAATGTATGTATATTAATTTTTATTATATTTCTCATATTAAATTTTTTTTAATATAGGATCCACTCCAGCACCTGACGATCACGAGGCGGGGACAGCAGACGATCCAGTAGATCTGTCCTGATTTTTTGTATTTATTATTGTGTATGATTTTATATTTGTTATATTTTATGATTTTATGTTGATTGTGAGTATTTGTGAAATTTATGAATATTGTAGCAGGTTTGAAATCATTGTTTTTTTCTCTATTTTTTTAAAAAAACATTACAGAACTTTCCGACGGATAGTATTCCGTCGGAAAATAGATATTACCGACGGAAATTACCCGTCGGCATTTCTGTCTAAAGTTCTAACGGATTGATTTCTGACGGATTTGTTGGTCGGAATTTACTGACGGAAATGCCGACGGAAAAGTCCGTCGGTCAATACTGACCAAATTTCTGACAAAGCTTTCCGACGGTTTCAGTCGGAAATTTCTGACCCATTTTCCGACGGATATTTCGATCGATTTCCGACATATTTCTGACGGAATATTTTGTCGTCGGTAATTTCTGACCAGTTGTTTCCGACGGATCAGTTCCGACGACCGTTCGACGGAAAGCCGTCGGAAGTCTCTGTTTTCGACGGATTGCCGATGGATTGTGTCCGTCGGAAATCCCGCAATTCCTTGTAGTGCTCCCACGAACGGACCGAAGTCTCGCAAGGGATAACTCGTACACGTGTCCAGTAAGAATATAAAAGACAACCACAACAGTATAAGACACAAGAAAGTACATGTGCTCATATTTGTATATAACAATTTACAACTGTCCCAATACATTATTACATATCCAATAAAAAAGTACAACTACCTGGGACATACCACGAGGGAGCACAAGCTCACACAACATGACTAACTCTACTGCTAGTGGTACAAGTCTACCACAACGCCTCTGCAAGCTACACAAATGGCAAGCCCTGAAAAGAACTATAGGGTAGTGAGCCTCAACAAGTCACAGGCTCAGTAGGGACCACCCAAAAACAACACACAACACTGAAGAAACCTCAACCCAAGAGGGTCCCACTGGCAACACCGTTAGCCAAACCATATTATGCTCACAACAAAACATAATAAATAATAGCTAAACAATATATCTCACTAGCTAGCACAACTCTCGGAAGATAAAAGAGACAATAGGACTGGCACAGCACTACTAGTCCGCTCAACAACTGAAACGCCTAGGCCATAAGCCTCACAAGCAAATCACTATAACAACTGGTCGCCTAAGCTACAAGCTTCACAGGCAACCTACCCACGAAGGGTAACAAGACTAGCATTAGCTAGCCAATTCACCTCACACCAACACCTCACACCAAAACATAATCGGAGGTTTACCCGAAGACGAGTAAAAACACACACGTGGAAGGTCACTCCACAGACCTCCACAGAACACAAGTCTACCTCAACGCCTGAATGGACTAGTACACAAAGTACCACAACACAAAACTACCCACAAAGGGTAAGGTACCTACTGCCACAAGGTACCACCACAGAACCACAACCACAACCACAACCAGAACCGTGCCACCACCAGGGCGCACCACAACGGGTCAAACCTCAACCAACCAACACACACACAAGCCACCACTAATGGCAAAGCACGAGTCGGAAAGAATGATGCCACCACATGGGACGGACTACTGGTTCATGACGCATGTATCCAAACCGGACAAACACAACACAAGAACTACCTCTCAGTCTCGTAGCCACGGACTACTCAGTCCAGCTACCACTCCACAAACACACAAAGTAAGTCAACCAACTGTGGAGACCAACCAACACCACACTTGCAGGTCACACACCCTGCAGGTCCATGCCTGGCACCTTTAGGGACTCCAGCCTGAGCTCCCTAAAGTGAGGCACTGGAAACACAGGACTACCCGGGGACCAGTACGTCTACTGGTGTCTGTACCCCCAACCACGAGCGCGCTACAAGCGCCAAACACAAACTCTCACAAGTCGCTGCCCCACTGTCGTATTTTCCTTAGCCGGACGTACAACTCAAACACAGGAGTGAGGGTGTTCAGAAAGACGACACAGACCTCTATGGTACACACCGTACCGGGACACGCCCCGAGCACAACAAACACACGTGCCTGGCTCACACAGAACTTGGGTACCCGACTGAAGAGGTATTCCAGAATAGGCGCCGGACCACCAAACTCAGCTAGCACGTAAACCACGATACATACTCAAGCGACATTCATCTGTAAACACTAGGTAAGAAGTGTCAGGTTTAGCTTGTCACCGGTCACAAGTGACCTCTAAGCTAACCTACTCAGACACATACAAGAACCTCATTAGCCAATAATGACCTAGCCTATCATTGGTCATCTCATGACCTCCATAGCCATTTAAACTCAATATATAATAACCCACACTAGCCTTTAACCCTACACATACTTTACAATTAAACCATCTTACTAACTTATAAAAGACATCAAAGGACCGGGGCTATGTTCACACTAGAACCTCAATGCCCAACCACTACTAATTAACCACTGAGGTTAAATCACAACGAACACAAGCGACGTACTATTTACCATGCACACAACAACCACATGCGCAACATTCAAACCACATGAGCAACACGCTCCTCGAGCGCTACAGGTGCCAAAGTACCACTAACCACTGCCATACACAACACATAACGATAATCCGATAACGATATAACTATACACAAACATATAGCCCTCGGGACCCATAACGCAATAGGGTCTTTGGTTGCCTTCAGAATGCGACCCTTCAATATGTTGCATTCAGAAGTAGAATGTGGCGGGTCGCCTGTCACGTTCAGACCGACAGTAGGGTCCGTCGCCTTCACAAGCAGGACCCTAATCCAGGATCCCATCACCGGATCTCCCACTCAAACCATGTAAAACGATATAAAAACTCAGTTTTCATACTTTACTCAATGTCCTAGCATGGTATCTGTCGTTTATAAAGCGAGTAACAAACCATTCATGCTTCACATGCAATTCACAACGTAAACTGGGCGAAAACTCACTACCTTTGCGAAGAACACGAAGAACAGCGATCACCTGACGTTTCCCCCGCTCTGTGCGACGTCCTCGTGGCGAGAGCACGCCAAAAACTCCTCCAGACCCCTGAATCGCCCGAAAACCTGCACAAAAACTCCTCTCTGGCCGAGCAGAGCTTCCTGAGTTCTGTTCGGCCGACCTTTCTTAAAAACGCATCACAGTTGGGAACACGATGTACCCTACCGTCGCGACCTGAACGCGACGGAGAAGGCCGTCGCCTTCCCATGGTCGACGTCAGCAGGTCGCCCAACGCGCGACACATGGCGGACATGTAGACAAAGACCGCTCCGCGGCGGCAACCAGAACGCGACACCAAGGGCCGTTGCGTTCAGAATGCGACCCCAGCCTCTGTTGCGTTCACAGACAGAGAACCTGTGAGCTCTTTGGGCCCAACCTACCGGCCCATAAAGCCTCCCAACCTACGGAAACACCTGAAACAAAGACTAATGGGCCACACACTGGCCACCAAACCCGCTAAGCAGGCCGCGAAGATCCGAAAAAAAAATGCGCAACGTTACAAGCATGCTCTCAGATCAATCACACACTCTTGGGTTGAGCACAAGGACTGCTCAAACCAACAACACACACACAAGTGATAGAAAATAAAGTGAAAGAAGAGTTCAGAGTTGAAGAACAAATCCAATAGGTGAACTCTTCAGGTTGTTTGTCCAGAAGAACTTTAGCTTCACGTCGATGACTGCAGATGGAGATCTCTACACCTCTGTCAAAGGTACAGCCTTCCACATCACTACAGACCTTCTTAGCCGTGCCTTACAGATTCCAAACTCAGAGGCAGACATTCTTTTGACCAATCTTAATGCCTCCGAGTATTTCACACTCACATCACCCAACAACCATATGACTCCACCAAAGAATTTGTGAAACTCAATGCCAATACCTTCCCCCCACTCCACCGAATGATTCACCACATTTTAACTACTCTTATCGCACCTAAGATGGAAGTCGGGAACTAGTCACCGAGGTTCACAAGTGTAGTAACTCTGATTTTTAAAATCCCAAATAAAATAAAAACTTTAATTAAATAAATGTGATAAATAGAATTAAATTAGAATAAAAGGGGAATAAATGGAATAAAAGGGAATTAAACTAGAACCCATTAAGCTAAATTAGTAAATGGGTTCAACTAATGGACCACACATAATGTAATGGGCCAAAATGCCAAGAGCCCATCTTTGGATGGAAGATCATTTAGCCTAAATTTGGAGTTAATTAATAAATAAATTAAATAAGGGCAAAATAAATACTAAAATAGGTTGTAAATATCTCAAAACGAGTCCTAAGCCTATCCCAACCCATTGCCCACAGATTTAGACTTCTCCCCTACCCTATTAAGTAGATAATGGTAGGAAAATAGGGAGATAATAGTGAAAGTTTGGAGTTGGGAAGAGGAGGAAGAGTTTTAGTCTAATAGGACCCTTACACTAGCCAAACACCTCTAATTCGTCCCTACCAAGCCATAACTCGTTGCTGGAGCTCTAGAAAATGAGGAGAGAAGGCTGAGGACGAGGAGCAAGGAGAGGAAGGGCTTGGAGCAAGATTATTTCTCTCCTTCATCTTTGTCATAAACCCTAGGTCTTCTTTACACCATAAAAAGGTAGGCAATCTCTCAGGCACAAATCGATTACTTCGGCCGTAGGTAGCCCATACAATCCATCTTTGAAAGCCCCATATTTTCCCCAATTTTTGTTTTTCCATAAGAGAGTATTAATGCTCAACTTCCTGTTGTCACCATGTACCCGAGCTCTAATATTTGTCTTTAATTCTTAAATCTACTTGATCTCGATCTCATTCCTCGAATTTATTATCATAAATACACTTGTTGTAAGGTTCTAATGATCCTATTTTCCCTAATTTTCATCATGCATCCATTGCGAATTAAATCGATTTCCATGACTGTGCATATTTTAGGTCATTGAAATGTAACCTAAATGAAGCATGCCCAATACTTGTCTAATGTCTAATTACTCATGCTTGTTGATAGATCTACGTGTCTAATTTCATTTAAGACTAGTTTCATAATTTTTGACTATCGTGCGATTTTATATCGATTTTAGAAGTGACCTATATCATGTATGGGAGAGAAGGACCAAACCAAAAAAGGGTTGTTTCCCCTTTTCTGGGTCAGGCCGCCCTTCTAAAATCGCGACCGCTTGACCCGTCGCGATCTCAGAGGGTCACAACCGGCCAGTCTGTCGCGTTATAAATGTGATGGTCTGCGCCGTCACGGATTCCTCCCGAATTGCGCCAGCCCAACCAGTTCAGCTGAACGCGGCCGGACCGCCCGTCGCGACATGAAACGCAACGGGGACCCCTGTCGCGATTTCAAGATTTCGGCCAGAACCTGAATTTGCTCTTATACCCCTGCTATTTACACCATTTGACCCTTGTTTAAACTTAATTAAACACTGATTATGCATAGTCTTGATCTGAACATTAATATTTTGTAATAATTACATAAACTTAATTAATTAAAAGCCATGTGCACAATCTTTCGTGCTCTCATAATTACTTTACACTTGCACACACTAAATATTATTAATTGCCATGAGACCTTATTAAATTAATCAATAATATATCTGGTAATTAAGTATTATTATTTCACTTGAATTCCCATTATTAAATGACCCTTGTCTTCGTATTATTCGCGTGCTTTTACACCGATATCGCGTCCCTCTGCCTTCGAGCACTCAAGACAAGACGGACAACGTTCGTTACACACTTTTTCTTGGCATGGACCACCTCTCCGTTAGGAATACTCCTGACTGGACTAGGGACTCCTTGTCAAGGCCTCCAAGTCTCCTTGGCTTTGGCACACGTCCATGGCCGATGAGCTGGTTGTACCCTAAAAACCCATTACCCTCTTAGGGATTGGCATGATCCAACGGCCTTAGTGTGTTTCCTGCTTATCTTGGTATCACGCCGGACCGTCTGGTCAGTGTTCATAGCACGGCCAATGGGCAGTTGTGACTTCTAACCGGACTGTCGGTATTCGACCTAGTGCTGTGCAATTGTTACTATCGACTGTTTAACGTCGTTTTACGAATATGTCCCTATTCTTATCTGCTATCTCTGTCCGCTCATCTGTTCACTTCTCTCTACTCTCTCGTCTATTCGTCTACTATCTCATCTATTCTTGGTACTCTATTTGGCCATCTTTGTGATTGTCTAAGATAAGAAACATGACTATGCCAGTGCAATAGGGTCTGATCAGGTCCTGGGGAGAGCGCCCAAAAAGTGCCATTTGCCCATGGGAGTTAAAATGATCAGGATGTTGGCATACATCCAGTGCCATTATACTATCAAGATTTATCTATGACAATTAATCTGTGCTATCTATAGAAGTGCTATCGTTACTAGTGCACCGTTGTGCAACTTTACGTGCTATATCGTTACATGACCAATCCATTATCATACTTGATGTGTTATTTTCCCTATACAAGTGCTATCGTTCTCTTGCTATCATTACTTTTGCTCTAGATGACTATGCTCTCTAGTTATCCTATCTTTAAGACATTAATCATTTAAAGCATGCTTGCTCATACGCGATTTAAGTCCTACTGGTATTTTATCGCTCATCCTGTGTTATTATTTCATGTGTTTCAGGTGAGTCTGATGGGGAATACCACACTCACGAGAAGGGAATGAGGATGATGCTCAAGAGTGACCTGTTTCGACAACCACTGCTTATTAGTTAGATAGTTAGTCGTCAATTAGTCAATATGTAATAGTTGGATTTGAATAAAGTACTCTGGGCCCTAGTTTTGGCTCTGATTAGTGATTGTAATAGTTAGTTGATGGAATATTAATGAAGTTAGATTTTATTTGGCATTATTCCAATTGTGTAATAGTGTATGTTATTTACTCGCTCGATACTATCTAATAACTATAATTCTGCTCCGATATTCCGCGTCTGGGCGTTACAGTTTTTGTGGTATCAGAGCCTAGGTTATTCTTAAGTATAGGATGATCTAGGTTTGACCTGCCTCGACTTAGAGTCTAATTCCATACCTATGTGAGAGATGGGTAGGACCATGGGTAATAAGATAAAATAAATTCACAAACGCACAGCCAACTTAGTGCAACCTCATTATCTTACATTAGAACTTCTATTTTGTAGGAATAAACATTAGCAATGGCAGCGGAGCGTGCACAACTCCGTGACTTGCAGTAGACTATCCAGCAACTCACTCAAGCACTACTTCATGCTGCTGGAGCCAATGGAAACCGAGGAGCCGAAGATCTGCACAGGAATATCCGCAATCTGAACCTGCCTCATTTTAGTGGGACTACTGATCCAAATGAGGCAGAAAACTGGCTTAAGGAGATAGAAGGATCTTCCGCGTCATGCAATGCGCGATGGATAATTTATTACTAGCAACATTCTAGTTTAAAGGGACGCCCGTGCATGGTGGGAGTCCGTCGAAGCAACTAGAGCTGATGCGCAATTTACATGGGATGATTCAAGGAGCATTTCAACTCAAGTATTTTTCTAAAAGAGTTCAAGAAGGAAAGCCTCTGAATTTGCTGCATTGAAATAGAAGAA